>JBCAUA010091556.1:0-10488 GCA_038406235.1 Peronia verruculata
GATTAAAATGATGCCCTACAGGGTATGTTTCAGGGTTGGTTTTCTTAGTCCTAACACTACTCTTATGATTAGAAAATTTTGTTCGTAATGCTATAGTTGTCTTGCCCACATATTGTTTGTTGCATAATGTACACGTGATGACATAAATCAAATTTTTATCATTATTATATATTAGGGCTAAGTATTACATTGCATTCCTTTGAAACTCACATATAAGGGCTGAGAATTGTGAGAAGAGAAGCCATTGTCAATATTATCAAAAGTCATAAACACTGTATTCCAATTAGATAAAAAATCAGCCACTCATTAAATTCCACCTCTCAAATGAGATTTCCTATTTAAAAAACACTTGAAACTTTGATATCTCTCTCTCAAGCTGATGGAAGCTGGGTTGGTTGGCCATTCCCATGAACATGGTGCAACTGTTATTGTAACAGTAACCTTGAAAAACAGTTAATGTTTCTGATTGTCTGTGGCAAAGCACAAGATGTTGCCAGTTTGCTTGCTCACAGTGGGCAGGACTGAATGTGAGTGGGGATTGGCAGTGGGCGCGATTGTTGATATTAAGTACAGGAACGAAAAATGGTCTAGCAGAGCAGTTAGGCGTTTATGAGTAGTCACTGTGCAATATATAATGACTGAAGCATTCCCTTGCAAACTGCATGAACAGATTTCAACTTTTAAATCAAGGAAGATGACATTCTCTTCACCACAGAGTAGCATCTTAAAGTCAGAAATTTCCTCACTTAAGTGACTGGTTGTTATACAATTATCATAATGATTCTCCAAATTTGACTTTTCAACACTAAATTTATATTTCATTTTTAGATTGAATACTCCCTCTCATATCTCTCAGGATTAGCATTCTCAGCATTCCAACCCCACCTTCTCGCCCCAATCCTTCCCTTTAATTTTTGTATTTTTTTTTATGCTTTTTGCATATTATTGGTGTCAGATGGCATTTAAACTGGTTTAAGCAAGTATAGGAAACAAATCATGATGATGATGACTCATAATTACCTAACAAATCTGACATTACTTGCCATTTGTATGATTAAAACCATATGATGCAAATATAGAAATCAATGACCTCAAATCAAACTCACCACATCAATGGGAAACCTTTCTTCATGTCAGCCAGGATATTGACAATGGCTCCACCATGATCATTCATCCACTGATTGTAAGCTGTAATGGTGAAAAATATGGGTAGTGCTCAAACTCCAGAAAAGTGTAAAGTTGTCTTTCCGGAGTTCTCCTGGATCCTATCTTTTCAGTGGAGAAATTTCTTACTTTGCTGGACTGTCCTTGTATTCATATGATTGTTAATTACAAAATGTTTAGACATTTGCTCAAGCTGATTCCCCATGTCCAGATAATACAAATATTTTTGCACAATAGAATGAGAATATTACTCTTAGATACCATTCTCTGAGTAAGGAAGATTTTACCTTCCTTGCACATGAAGAATGTACCAGTAAGATTGGTTTCTATTACAGCATCCCATCCTTTAGACTTGATATCCTCAGCTCTGCTGACAAACTGACCACCGCCATTGTTGACTAAAAAGTCCAACTTTCCAAATGTCTGTAGTGTTTTGGACATGAGATTTGCCACCTGAAAAAAAAACAAAAAAAAAAAAACAGCGAAACACTGTGATCAAACATAGAGTATGACAACCAGAGACATATTGCATCATAGGTTATAAGTGATGAGGAATGATAATTTGATGAACAAAAAACCAGCCCATGCACACTCTTTCTGTTTTATTGTTGGCCAGGTGGTTAGATCATTGGGTTCTGAACCAAATGTTCCTAGTTTTAATCCTAAAAGGTCCTGACATTTTTGTCACAGAGAAAGACAATTTACACATATTTAAAAATGGTTAAAAATTTGTATGTGTACCCAACTATAGACAGTGAATGCTATCTAATAGTTAGAATGATATGGATTAGACTGAATAACAGGTAACTGTCTTGTGTGTTTCGAAGGAACTAAGAACATGTGTATTCAGTATCACTTTGGAGTCTGTAGGAGTAATGACAAATTTAAATGTAAGTGTCTGGACTAGAGCCAGTCCTATACATCGGGAATAGCCAATCAACACGCAACAGTTCTCAATTATTATTATATTACATGTGTAAATTAGCATTACAGTTATGACGTTGGAAATGTCATGGATGGCTTCACTCAAAAATTATTCCTTAGTTGTAATTACCAGCAAAGCAGGGGATCTATATTTCATGGTACATTATCACACTTTAAAACAAATACATGTATTTAAAATCCTACCAAGGAGTATAAAACCAGAAAAACAGAAGTCAAAACTAATAGCAAGAAAAGAGATAGTTTGAAGAAGTAGTTCATGTTATATGACGTAATAGCTATAAATAAATGCCATAAAGAGGAATGTAAATTACTGAATAGATACAGGCATCATTTTGAAATTGCAGCACAGGGACTATTTCTTATATAGTTTGAAAATTTGAACTAGATGATTTATCCTCTACAGGAAGAGTATCATGGTGATGTAAATCTGTATTACACAGTACATTGTGAATTTTCATGCTGTGTTCTTGAAGTTCATCTTCCAGCAGCTGCAGTGGCATGAAAAAAAACAACAAAAAACTGCTGGTTACTTCAAGCAATGATATTTCAGTCTTATCCTCATTACGGCAAACTACTTACATCTTCTTCATTGCGAATGTTGCAAGTGAAACAATCTATCTGAGCATTTTGATTTGTCTTTTTCAGCCAAGCTCCCAGTTCACTTGCTGATTGCTCTAATCTTTCACGTTTCCGTGAGGCAATCATCACATTGCAACCTGTTGTATGAATACAAGAAAATTGTGCTCTAAATACTCGGGACTTACATTCAAATAATCTGCAAACTGTCTCAAAATTTCCATGCAATATGTACACAGAGGTAAATATCAGATTGTGGTCTGTTGCATTGTTTCACTAAAAATAAGCTCAGTTTATCATAAAAGGATAGATGTCATAGTCATACATTATTTTGTTGTTATTGTTGTTGTTTTTCTATTACTGCATGTATATGTACAGCCTTCTTTGCTAAACCTCAATACTATAATTGCTATTTTGTGTGCTTTCTGAAACAGAGCTCAAGGCCCACCATCACCTGGTGTCTGGGCTGATGCCTGATGTAATCTTAAGTTTTGCTAAACAGCTAATCCCTGTCCTGATGTTATCTGTTATCTATTTCAGTTGCAGGGCATGGGAGTTCTCTTTGGCTTCTACAAGTCACTTAAATCTGCTTGCTGGTGTAGCTACTGGACAACAACAACTTTAAATGGAAGAGTTATTCTGCATGTGAAACTCAGGTGCTAGCTGGTACAGTTGTCAGTACAGTGTTAGGCACCCAAAACTCAGGTACTAGTTAATCATACAGCATTCGTTAGTTGATCGTACAGCATTCTGCACCTGAAACACAGGTGAAATCAGGCAGTGATTGTAAAGACTTCATTATGAACTAGCATTCCAGATGCTGAATCTAGTTAATTGTAGAGTTTTGGGTCTAGGTCTAGCTAGAGAATAATGTACTGAATCTGAGATTGGTTGTTAGGTGACTGGCCATGGCCAAGTGTAGAGATTGATCCACGCAATTAGTCACCAATGTAAACAGATTAAGCTACCAAACAAGAACTGTCTGTCTATCAAACAGTGGAGTCGTGGAAATCAGTAGGAGAATATATTGCATTTTTTTAAAAAGAAATGCTGAAAGATAGGGATGAGAGATTTAAGCTCATCTTTGATGATGTTGCTTTGAAGACTTTAACCATATTTTAAAATCCCTTTGGGATATAGATCTGTATTCTGCCCAAAAAGTGCAACACCAATAGGTCTGTGATTCAATCCTAGCCTGTGTCTTTAAAAGCTTTTGCTTTTTTGTACTGGCATGGCGGGGAATAGTGCTTGAAAATGCAATGCTATCAAAATGTTCAGTTTTGACCTCCTCCTGTCCCCTGGGTACTTTTTAAGGAGAAATAATAATTTTCTACCTAAACCTAAAATATTGGGGGGGAAAAAATCAGCACAAAAAAGGCTTCTTTTATTCCCCTCCCCCCTTTCTTGTTTTGTTTGAAGGGATTGTTCTTGTCATGAGAAGAGTGGTTTTGTTTGTTTGGCTTGCTTCTGTTAAATAGCGGCCAGACTGAATTTTGATCTATAATCTGAGCATGGAGACAAGTTTTTGCAAGACAGAAACGTAAAACTAGTGTTGAAGCATTTGGGACAGTAGATGAACTGACATTGATTCACACAGTGGTCATTTGATGAAGTAGCCTACAATAAACGACTCCGAAACCATTTATGGTGGGGTTGGTGAGTGGAAGTGGGTGGGGGAGCGATGTGTTGCGGGGGGGGGGGGGTGTCATTTGGGGGAGGGGGGGCAGTGTCAGGCTAAAATCACTTTGTTTACCACACCAAGTACAGTACCATAGAACTGCAACCGTGTGCTATTTATAACTTGCTCACTCGCCCATCTTTCATCCACCAGTTTATGTGTATGTTTCTTTCATTTTCAAACAGTCTAAGCTATCTTTTAAATTGTTCACTTAAAGTGAAGAAAACTTTGTTAAAAAAAAAAATATCGATACATGAAGATCCCGTCCTGAATGAACGTCCCTCTCCGATCGTGAACATGATTAAATATCCCGTTGTAAATCTAACCCACAGAAAACCCACAAGAGTCGGCCTTGGTCCTGTCACCAGGGGGAATTTGCTCACTGGACTAGAGGGTGGCAAGGAGTTTAAAATAAAAAAGTATTTTTACTTGCAATTTGGCTGATTAGACCTAGCTACACTTTTTCACTAAGCTAATGCAGTCAAACTGAGAATTGTGAACTGTGAAGTACTGTACTGCATCCTCCCCGCCCCATCAGAAGATAGATCCATCGCATGTCATGTTTAAAATCTTGAAAAAGGCCTAGTATAGAGGTAACACATTGTTTCATAACATGAAGCGATAGGAGAAATGTTGGAGAGTGACGAAGCTGTGTGAATGATCATGCTGAATTGAAAATGAATGTTCAGGAGGCAGGGTTGGGAGCTGTGGACACTGTCAGTTAACATTGACAGTGAAACCTTACAGTTGATATCAATGAGCGCTGATATTAGTGATAACAATACAGTATTGTATCATATTAAAATTCAACCACAAGCTAGGTCGATCTCACTGAAAATGAATGGCAAATACTCTATCAAAGAATGACTAAAGGGAGGTAGCGATTACAATGCCCGGCAATAGGACACTCCAAATACATGCACATACTAACATAGTGTGTGGTTTTGACGTAGTCTTTGGTGACACACGTATGAGTCGATCTCTCCCACCAGCATCAACTCATCCGTATGCTACTATAAATGGAGATGAATTCCTGACTGATAGGCCTATTGATATCTCAATCTTGACTAGGTCTAGATTTTATTTTACTTTAGAGTTTTAGACCTAGACCTAGATCTAGATCTAGATCTAGATCTAGACGTCTAGATCTATCATAAATCTAATCTCACTCCTACTCCTAGATCTATGGTTTAGTATTATAGATCACTATATAATATATCGATTTAAATATCTCTATGAACTCAATTACCAAGGTATAGGAGCTCTTGTGTTATGCCCTTGCCAATGCCTGTGCCACCGCCGGTCACAATAGCAACTCTATCTTTAAATAAACCTTGCCGAAAAACACTCGACACAGCTCTCACAGCAGAGGGCGCCGCCATTTTGAACAGAGGATAAAGGTCAGGAGAAAGTCATGTGACAAAGGGCAAGAATATTTCAAAGTAAATTAAAATGAAAGTCATACTGCTCACCCTCTCCTCCCACCGCCCCTTTCCTTGACAATCATCCTATGAAAATCACTTTTATTCTGAGTATAGCAAGCCATCATCAATATGATCATTCCTGTTGATTCAGACCTAGTCTAGCTCATGCTCCAGATGTACTTTATCCCTAGAGAAACTAGAGAGATACCCTCTCACCTTCTCTCACAACTTTTTTTTTCGTACAGAATATTAGTCGTTATTATTACATTACTTTCATTTTTGGTCTGAATGTGTGTCTCTGGGAGAGAGAGAAAGAGAAAGAGACGGAGAGAAAGATGCAGACTGAGATAAAGTGAAGGAACTGTTGCCCTAACTAGATAGGAACATTTCCCCTTAAAACAGTATAACTACATTTATATGGTTACATTTTGTTTTTCTTGTCTTACTCTTTCTGTCTCCGTTACTTTAAATTTAATAAATCTCTTCGCATTCTTTTTCCATTAGCGCCCTGCTATAATACTAACACAGAATAAGAAGCTTTTCAAGTGATTTTTTAATCATCATTCAAACACTTTCCCCACACTCAAATCTTTTGCGTGTACTAAGTCCCTGTCTCTCTCCTCTGGTCTATCTTTTTGACTGTGGTACTGGTAGCTGGGGTAAAAAAACTGGTCATATACATGTATATGCACATGAAACTGATTATCTTTGCTATGTTACCCAAGGTACAAGAACAATACATACACAATGAGACACAACAGTGAACCAGCAACACAATAACTAAACAATGCAACAACGTGGAAATGAATTTTGACTAATTTTTATTTTTATTATAACAGATCTGACCGTCCATAAAGTTGTACATGTAATTGTTTTTCCAAAACACCATCTTATGGGCTAAAAATAGAGAAGGTAGTAACAGCGATCAAAAGATCGGACTTCCTACAAATTTACAAAGCCCGAAATATATATATCATATCATATCATTTCATCATTGCATTTTCATCACAATGTTCCTGAGACACGAATGGCAGAATAGAGCTATCCACAAAGGCATAGCTATACCAGATCACCAGAATGGACAAGAGTTATGGCCAGCACAAGGAAGTTCACATGTACAAAGGGCCCAAACTGGGACCCATGGATATCTTGAAGAATACCACAAATAAAAAGGGTTCGGTCACACAAGGTCACAGTCTAAACCTTGGCTGAAAACAGACCAGCATGAAAACTAATCATATTACAGGCAATTGTATTTCAAAACTATCGGTAATGTCTTAATGCCTTGAGACACAACTATCACCAGATTGCCTTCTGCCTCTGGCAATAATACACATGTCTAATATTGTTATGAAATAGTTTGAGTATTGCTAATATCAAATTACAGATACAAAAATGTTCTCTCTGCTGAGACTGCAGAGTAAACTGCACTCCAAGGGCTGTTATAGATTACCACACCAGTAATTTTAGAAAAATGATATCTTCGTTTTGTAGCAAGAGAATGAATCAAAATCAAATAAGCAACATATGCATATATGTACATGGGTCATTCCACCGTTATCAAGCAATTGTTCATACCTATAGTTCTTACATGACCTAAAGGCACAGCCTGGATAAAATTTGACCATTTTGGTAAGCAACTGCTCTAATATGATGCAGGAACCTGCCCCTAGCTGGATAGTCCAAACCCATTCAAACATGTTGAGTAAATGACAATAAATGTGACAAAAAGAACTGTCATTTTGGGGGTCAAAATTATAAAACACAAACCAGTCCATTTTTTGCTTGTGATTTGACAGCAGTTTTCGTTCATAAAGAGTTCCCGACATGGTCAATCAGAACTTGTGCTTCCATATCATTCAAGATGGCTGAATCAGTGAAAGGTAGGGTGTACAAGTTTTCATCCTATGATTGGGTCCATGTATAGTCTGCAATGATATCACAGGACTTGTAGCGTTTGCTACAATATTATGTGGCTTTAGTGGTGTACTAGTATTATGTGATAGTTTTATTAGCTTAAGTTTGGTATTCAGGGAAGATGAGGAAACCGGCAACATTATCAGTTTGCCACACAACCGTTCTGGTGAAGATCCTAGCAAGCTATGGTTGAATCTTGTTTACGAAGGACGAAATTATGAATTTATCCAATGTCACATTTGCAACATGAGGCTGCTTTTTCATGAATTATAATACGACTGGTAGCTGCGAGAATGACATTATTTAATTCTTTATATTATTTGACTACTAAGCGTAGGTGTTTAGATGAAACGATTTTAGGGGTGATGGTTGCATCTAAATTAGTGTTGCAATTGATACTGAGGGAGTTGGGATGAAAGGGTTTCTTTTGTCCACGATTGGTTTCCAACGGATTTATTGAAAACATGATA
The DNA here is from genome assembly GCA_038406235.1 of Peronia verruculata. Classification (NCBI taxonomy): domain Eukaryota; kingdom Metazoa; phylum Mollusca; class Gastropoda; order Systellommatophora; family Onchidiidae; genus Peronia; species Peronia verruculata. The sequence continues at coordinate 8,175 of JBCAUA010091556.1, forward strand.
TATTTAGCAATTTCACCAGCTGATGTGAAACTTTTTGTATTGACTTGACTTAAAACTAAATTTGTTGATCATCTTTTGTTACATTTGGCAAGTATGTTTTTTTTTTCATTTTGTGCCAGCTTATGGTGGTAAATGTAACATGTACCAAAAAAAAATCTTTCATCCTTAGAGTCTTTTGTGGTGTTTGCGACACACATTACAATTCTGTTATTATCATTAATATTATATGTAACTTAAATAGATGTAACGCATGTTTATGTCTGTAATAACAAATTATAAAGCATATCAATTATTTAGTCAGTTGCAAATCATATCTATCGGGACTTGATCCATTTTGCATGAGAAATGTTACACGGACACAGTATTCTTTATGTCACAGTCATGTTTATCACATATTTGTACAAATTACAGTTTTATTCCTGTACTCACAAAGTTGGGGGAAAAAATTGTTGTCTTTGATTAGAGCTAGTTTTGCTTTCCATCTAAGATATGCAACTATTTTCTACAAAATTGTCTAATTTTAAGATAAAGCATTGTTGAAATTTGTGATAAATGTTACATGGACTGCAAGACGCACTTCGTCCTCTGTTACAATTATCACATTAATTTTTTTTAAAAAGCTCTTTGTTAGATCCAGTTGCTGATATTTCAATTTACCCCTTTCCCTTGTTATCCAACCTATGAATAAAATTTTCCTCTTTTTATATAGCTTTCTGAAGCCTGAATTTCTTCCATTGAAGCTAGTTTTTTTTTCTTTTTCATGCGAAAATTGTAACAGGACGCAAACTATAGATTTTGTCCATGTCATGCTTATTACATAGCATCGCTACAGTTCTTATGCTATCATGAATTTAAATTAAAACATTTTTATTTTATTAATGTGCAAGAGTGTTTCACCTTCCCTTTCAGAAACAGCTAGTGACAGCAGTACCTTGCTTTAATTAATTACATACATGTAGTTGCAATTGTTACATGGACAAAGTTGTAATTGTTACATGGACAAAGTTGCAATTGTTATGGACAAAATATGGTCTCAAGTAATTGTTATAGGATTACTGATAAGAAAATACTTATGGAAAAAAGTTTCTTCAAGATGATTTCCTAATCTCTAGTTTCAAATTGTTAGCCCTCTTTACCTTTCATATACATAACTCTCTCTGTTCTGTTGAAGTTGACTGCAACAGTCCATCTGATCATTACTATGTACTGTTTTCATTAAGGACAGTAAAACCAAAACCTGAAGTTAAAAGGATTTTTTCTCGGAATACCAAAAACATTGATATGAACCTTGTGAAAACTGAGATTGTTGCCACCAACCTGTTAGACCTAGTGAATGTGGCCGAGAACATACAAAGCAAAGTTGATATTTTCAATAAGACATTAACTAATATACTAGACAAACATGCGCCACTGAAAGAGAGAAAACTGTGCCTACGACCGAACACTAGGTGGTACAACGACAGTATAAGAATTTTGAAACACAAGAGAAGGCAAGCAGAGAGAAAATGGAGAGTCACTAAACTTGAGGTACATAGACAAATCTACCAGTCTATGAAATCAAATACCAATAAGCTGATACAAGAATCGAAAATGAAATTTGTTCAAAACAACATTTATGAGAACAAAAACAACTCCAAGCATCTTTTTAAGAGTATCACAGGCCTCATGCGCTCAGACTCAGAAAACAAAAGACTGCCATCACATACTGATGCTAATGAACTAGCTTCTGACTTTTCAAATTTTTTCCAGGAAAGAATCCTGAAAATCAGAAATACTTTGGACGAACAACAAATAGAGGGTGTTGCTGAAAACAATACATCTGATGAGACAATATTTAATGAATTTCAACCGGTGTCCGAGGAAGAAGTGTTAAAACAGCTAGCTATTTCCTCGAATAAATCATGTTCTCTAGATGCTGTTCCAACTTGGTTTCTAAAGGAATGTGCTGCTGAGATTGTTGCTGCTCTTACTGCTATCATCAACAGCAGTTTCCGCGAGGCATCAATGCCCATCATGTTAAAGAAGGCCATTGTAACACCCATACTGAAAAAACCGAACTTGGACAAAGACAATCTTAGCAATTATCGCCCAATTTCCAATCTATCTTTTATTTCTAAAACAATTGAAAGGCTGGTCTCATCTCGCCTACAGGCTTATCTTAACAACTATTGCCTGCTTGCAAAATTCCAGTCAGCATATCGAGAGTTCCATAGTACAGAAACAGCCCTACTACGGGTGCACAATGACGTTCTTAGACACATTGATCATAAACAGTGTGTAGCATTGGTGTTACTGGACTTGAGTGCTGCATTCG
>JBCAUA010091567.1:0-24172 GCA_038406235.1 Peronia verruculata
TTCCAAATTTCTACCCACAAAATTTCTCAGCAAAAATTGGCAACTTCTAAAAGCCGAGATAATCCTTTCTCTTAGGACTGAAAGGCTTAAGAAAGACATAACCACTATATTCATGCCGTGGATTCAGGACAGCTGTCTAACCGATGCATACCGCTATATTCATATAACATTATTATATTGTTATGTTATTTTTTTAACCACGGTTGTGGACAGCTGAGATAACCACCACTACAAGAGGTTGAAAAGCTTATAAAAACCATAACCATAACCACTACGTCAGGAGGTTGTGAAGCTTACCAAAACCGTAGCCGTAACCGCAATGTCGAGTTAAGTAGTCTGCTCTATGTTCCTGTGTGATTGCGCTGTGATTGCTCAATGCGAGATTACTCACGTTTAAGATACATTATGCATGTGCGGTGTTTTGCCAGAGGAAGGCAGGGCGAACTTGTCTATTTTGCAATGTGAATAAAAGGTTTGTAATAATGGAAGACATAGTGTAACGAATCATGATTGTGCAAGCCTCGTACACGCGAGTGTGTGTTGTGAGCGATGTTCAGCTGATCGTAATTGTATATGTTAGATCCATGCAAGTGTGTGTGTGACGATAGAGGTAGTGAGGTCGAGTAGGTTCGAGAGAGCTCCAGACAGATTTAAGAGTCAGACCTTGTGTTTATGACGTACGCCACGCGTGCGCATAATCTAGCGGTTGTAGTCTGGTAAGATGGAGGAGAGAGAGAGAGAGAGAGAGAGTATGTGTGTGTGTGTGTGTGAGAGAGAGAGAGCGTTCGAGACCGTGTAACGTCTACACAAAAGGGCTCAGCTGGAATGCAAGAGAGTTGAATGCAATAAGCGGTATACATCGGAGTTAGACAGCTGTCCAGAATCCAGCGCATGATTACCACTTACAACGTCACAACTAACACCCATACACATTCAATGTTCGTGACACATAGCAATAGGTCACGCGGCCTCAGCATTCTTATCTTGTTTGTGGGTGAATAACCGATCTGATGTCCCGACTGATATCGTGCAAAAATGCTGAATCGATACTCATTCTTTTCAATTAGTGTTTACAAAGAGAAAATGAAAGGACAACAAAGAGCTCAAAGGTGTTAGATCTGATCCAGAGTTTGCCACGACCTGCTACCGGGATCTGTTGCACTTTACAACAGCTATTTTGTCTTTACATCAGTGGTTGTCACGATATTTTTTTATAACTGTTACCAGCTCCTCTCTGGAATGCACTTTTAAACCCATTAGGATGCAAATGAACCATTTGACTGTCCACAAAAAAAATAAATATATTTGTTTCGTGTTTTGTATATTTTCTGTTTTTAGTTTGAAGCAAGATGAGCTTTGGGACATTTTGCAGAAAACGTTAGCGATAAGCGCTTTATCTTGCTCACGTTTGTGTACTTTGTTTAATCTTTTTCACATGTTTCTATATATCTCTGAGCCTTCTCGTCCTTTAACATGCAGCGCGATATCAAATCATGTAAGCTTAAAGAGCCATTTCCTGAAAATGAGCTAACATCATTAATTTTATAGAAACATTAGCACAAAAGCAGCTTTTTCTGACACTTCTTAGGTAAAACATTATCATTTCTTCATCTTTTTCTCTTCAAGGTACGTTATGAACAAACACATTTTTGCGCCCCTGGAGACGGATTATTCAATTTAACGATGGTGCTATTTTTGGACCAAAGGGAAATGGGGTTACGTAATACATACACTGAGAAGACTAATCAATGGCATCCTCTACAGCCCATGGTGAGGGTACCGGGAAGGGGGTGGGGTGCTGATGGGCGGGTAAGGGACTGAAGAGTAATAATTGAGGGATGGACCGTGGGTTTCCTGGAAGGGATGTCTCAGTGAAAGACTGTATTTGAGAGAGAAAGAATAGGTTGTTTGTGGGGGGGGGGGGGGCTTATATTGTAGAGTATTCTCAAGACCGGATTGAGTGGAAGTTTTTAGACCTATCTTTGAGGGTGGAAAGGATCGCTGGCAACGATATGATGATAACGTCTGAGATATATAAGAAAGAGTTAAATAAGGACATATTTGTAAGTAAACATGACTTACATCAGTTTTCTGAACGCGAAAAAAAAAAATTGAATGAGTGCCCGCTGGAAATACAAATATGGACGAAAACAAAATCTTACAAATAAATTTTTAACAAACAACGGCTAACAGTTTGGGGTGTGTGTGTGTATGTGTGTGTGTGTGTGTGTGTGTGTGTGTGTATGTGTGTGTGTGTGTGTGTGTGTTTACTAACGCTGAAATCACATCTGACCTGACTCTTTGGACTCTGTCACTGTCATCATCATTAACATCATCCTCAATATAAGTCATCCTTTTACAGACAGTGAGCCACAGACCAGAGATTCCGACTCACCCTGGTCTCATACACACCTAGCATTTTAGTTCTCTTCAGTTCACGCCTTCTTATTCCTTTCAGGGGCTGTCTCGGCGTCTTGTCATGCGAGTTGGCAGACAAAGTTGGTCAGCTCTAAAGTCTAGCTCTGAAACGACAAAAACTTTTTTTTTTGTCCTTTTAAATTATAGACATTACTATGATATTTTCATTAGAGGACCACGGGATGGTTAAAAAAAAAAAAAAAAAGAGAGAGAGAGAGAGAGAGAGAGAGAGAGATAGAGAGGGGGGGGGGGGCAGGGGATGCAGATAGAGATATAGAGTAAACGTTGTCTCTTCCTACTGAATTGGTTGTATTGATTTGAGAATGAGAAGATGAAAATCGAGATGGACAACAACACTGAGCACTGGACTTCTACCTTTATGTAAGTCCTCTTTCCGACTTCATTCTAAATTAGTGACTATCAAAGTGTGTTTCATTTCCTCAAACTCTCTGTTTATCTCCACGTTTGAGCGCTATCTCCTACAGAAGTCCGCCGTCCTGAGAACCTGCTCAGATACCGTACAACTGGCCTAGGTCAGCACTCACGGTGAACTCGGGGAAACAACCAGCTTTATTCCCGAAGCTCACCTTACTGCGAGGGAGCTCTTGTGTGCGTGACCTATCTGCAATATATCCAACGTACCGTCTAGCATTTTCTTTGAGGAGAGGACCGAAACTCTTTCTGTGAGAGGGGATGGATTGAAGGAGAAAGGGGAAAAAAAAAGAGTGAAAAGAAGGAGAGAGAGAAAAGGAAAATAGAAAGATCAGGAAAACCAGAGTATTTCATTCTTGATTGCCTCCAGTATGTGCGTTCTTAACCCCCCCCCCCCCACACTTTTCATTTTCCCCTTTTATTTTCATAATTTCCACCCTTGGAAACTCACTTAGTTAAATATACAAACGAAAACAATAATTATGCGCAGCTAGTATCTATATTATTAAACTTGCAAGAAAACCTACAATAGGCTTATGGACTCGAAAACTGCCGAGCGGATCCATATGAAATTTGGCACACAACATTGTTGCATATGGATCTGCGTTTCTATGTACATAAACCCCTAAAAAGCTCATTATCTTTGACGTTATTCTAATAATGCCATAGCAATTGAATAGCAAACTGACGAGGCTGCTTGATCCGAACTGTACGTTGAAGAATATGACTCGTTCAAAACACGGGGTTCTTTGAGTTCATTCAGTTTAATCATCCAGAATACCAACACTGAGGCGCACACTTGCCGTACACTTTAGGGCAGTTCCAGTTTGACCGATATTCTTTAAAAAAAAAAAAAAAATCCGAAGGCCGTGAGTTCTCCTCTAGTTTATGCATAAAACTCTCGTCAACACTTACAACACTTAGTCTGCGTATCAACTTCTATTTCGCACCTTATCAAGAAGATTACAATCACATTGCGCCAGTCAGCATGTACTGGATGAACAGCAAATAGTGTACCTTTCATTATCGAACAGGTTAGCAGCTTCCCTGTAGAGTTGATTTTATCGCATCCGGGAAGATTCTGCTACTGCGAGAACTCTGTTTGCTCTCCTTTTATAGAAACTTCAATGTTGGCATGGGTGTTTTATCTCGACATGCTCTACGGACCAAATCTACCAAGCTATAATGTGTTTAACTCCGCTCTAGCATGAAATTACACTGTCGGCAACATAAAGTGAAATAGAATAGAACTGCTCAAAATAAACTAAACTAAAATAAGTGAAGTAAAATAAAATAAAATAATTGAAATTGATCAGGCACTTAACATCGATCACGATATCTATATCTATATATATATATATTTTCAAAGCTGACTCGTAAAGTGTTGCAAAGAAAATGACAAAAAACGATTCTATAATTCTTCTAACAGGTACTGTTAGCTTAGCTTTCTGAATTTAGCGGTTCTGCCTAATCTGAATTCATTTTCAATGAAATAGAATGTGAAAAACACATACCCAAATGATAATCGTCATTTATCACCAGACATAATTAGATAAAGTGTGAAAAGAAAGTGAAAAATGGAGCAAAATTAAGTCGATTACACTGCTTACACAAATACCAATTCCTGTGAGGCTCAGGCAGGGTTCTCAAATAGATCAGGTCGGGTACAATATAGCTGGACAGAACATTCCTTCCCCCATTTCGTGATGGCTCATAAGAACAAAAAGTAATGGAATTTTGGAATGTTCGCGACCAGCCTGTCTCCTGGATCTCTATTTCCTAATTAGAATGAAGATGCTAAATGGCCGGTGCATCAAGGGAGGTGACCGACAATGCTCTAAACCCGGTCAAATATCCATGTTACTTTGTGCGCACATCCATCATCCAGAATAAAAGCTTTCCCCCCGGAGAATTGTAGAGCGCTGGGACCATGAATCGCAACTTCATGGGCTTCTATTGACATTCGTAGCCCCTGTCAGTTCATCAGATTGATCGGTCCTTTCATGATAGTCCACTTTGTGGCAATTTCTGGAAGCGTTTGCCGTATCCATAACTCGGCTGGTCTGTCCCTGTCAGTAAATCCCACGCCGTACACTATCTGTACACCGTTTCATTTAATGCTGACGCAGAATCTCAGCCTTCTCTTCACAAGGGAATTCTCAGGGCTTCGACAGTTTTAAGCTTTGAAGTGACTTAATGAAAAGTCACTAGTTTGTCCTTGACTCAGATTTCTAGCTGTCTCAGTCTGTTACTAGCAGATAAAGCCCTGGTTTTCCCCGGGAATCGAGAGTGAAAGCGATCTAGAGATATCAATGTTTGGTCTACACTAATGACAGAAATCAAAAGCAGGGGATTTTAGAAGGATGTTAGTTTGCATAAACTAAAAACAAGATAAGACAACGAACTGATCGCTGCGTTGATAGAGATGCTTGGCTAGGCAAAAAAAAAAAAACACACAACAAAAAAAAACAAAAAACAAACTGTCTTTCAATTTTATTTTGATCTGCGAGAAATGAAATAAATACGCCATAAACATTTTTGTAGAAAATAGACGATAAATCGCTTCAACTAAGCCTTGAAAGAAAGTGCGCAGAACGAACGTGAAGATTTGTATAAAGTGATTTCCTTTTCATTTAATTTATAGATTTCCTGAGCGAAGAATAATAAACATTTTTTTTTTCAAGACGATGAATGCAGAACGGATGCAACAAAAATGTTTATCGTTCCGAGCGCCCTAGGCCCAGAGGATAAAATGTAAAGAGAGCTTATCTAGCCCCAAGCGGGGATGCAGTGGCTCAGTGTGTATGGCGCGTCTGCTCATGGAGAAAACAGGTCGTGATCGACTCGCGGGTTCTGCCTTGGGGGATGATAGGACACGAAGATCGAAAACCCACATTTTTTTCAGTGACTCAACGGTCCCCTGGCTTCCTGTGGGTAATGAAGCCAGACCGACGTCTAGCCTTCTGTGATAAGGGCGAATATATTTTGGAGGTCCCGTGTGTACGTTAGGCGCGTTAAAGAACCCTTGGCAGTTGAAAATCGATGGAAGAGTAGACCGAGTGCCGCTGTTGTGGCAAAATTTCCAAATTCCAAACTTCTACCCACAAAATTTCTCAGCACAAATTGGCAACTTCTAAAAGCCGAGATAATCCTACTTTCTTAGGATTGAAAGGCTTAACAAAAATAAGCCAGCTCCTGGCAATGCACTGCCTTTACGGTCACTCTGTTCCATCCCCATTGTGATTCTTAAATTCTTGTTCCGGTATCCCTCCTATTATTCATGATCATAATTCTTTTCTTTCCGAAGATATTTACTTTATCCACGTTTTGATAACACTGAAATGATCTTTTCACATTGTTTAATCATCACAATGACCATTAATGTTAAACTTCTTAATATATAAAAAGATGGAAAAAAAAAAGAAAAAGAGTAAAAGTACCATCCCTTGACCCCCAAGAGGAGAAACTGGCTTGGCCATTTCAGACCGCGTCGCCGTAGTGCAGCGCCACTGTACTCCCCCAGGTATACACCAGGTAACCGTTTTACAGATGGATGGGCTAAGGAAAATTGTGTGTTAAATAACTTTCCTAAGGATACAACATGCAACCATTGCGATATACCATGGTGTCCTCAAAAACATTCCATGATTTCAGAAGTTGTAATATCTAAACTAACTCAAATATTATGCTGATAAACATGACATCAGTAATATAATATTCTGTAACAACAAAATTTTATTTGACTTTCTTCAGCCCTGGATTAGCTGAAAACTCGTATTATTGAAGCAAACCTCCCGAGATATGCTGCAGAGAGTTTGGAAAGAGCCAGACACTATCGTATTGATGTTTGCCAGTAACCAGACGGGCACATAATGAGTGCCTCTTATGCCAGCCAGTACCACATGAAAATTTAAAGCTAAAGAGCTTGTACAAATAAGAGATCATGCAACTGTGGCATCAGAGTGAGAAAGGTTATGACATAGTGTTACAATGTTATGTCTGGCTGAACTCACAAAGTATCTCTGTGGACGGCTTGTGTATTAGTACTCATCATTTCTGGCACGGTGTAGTCGTAGTCGTGCTGATGTGCCGTTACAAATAAACATGGTACCAATACCAATACTTAGATCGATATAAAGGCGATGGACAATGGAAGTATCGGATATTTTCTGGATGCTTTTCATTTTTGTTATTTTTCAGTCAAGAAACATAATTTGGTTTTTTTTTTTTTGCGATTTGCCAAAATATTACTGGCTCATCGTTCGTTCCGTCAAAAGCCTATTTGAAATCGAAATCTTTATAATCAGTTACATTTTGTGCAAAATAGATAAATAAATAACTAAATAAATAGATAAATAAATAACTAAATAAATAGATAAATAAATAAATAAATAAATACATCAGAGCATTAAATGTATGCTTTGTCTCTTCACTTTTCAATGTTTAAATAACTATTGAATGGCTTCTTCCCCCCCCCTCCCTTTCTTTCACGAATTCTTAAGTCAGTACGACGTTAGATGAGATTCAGTGGCAACGTATTTTGCTTAATGACAAACTCGAGCTGGGAAAACCCGCAGTTAAACCTCTGTGTCTGATGGCGACAGGAGACGGGTAGGTGAGTTGATTGCGACATTGGTCATGACCAGGTTTCATCATCAGCACTGATGCTCTCCCCTTTCCTTCAGGACGCCCCTGTGCCAATTAACCAACACTGTTTCCCGCCCGTGTCAGTTGTTCCTATCCTTTTCTCAACACCTTTCCTATTTCCGGAGTTGGCTGGAGACCTCGTTTCCCGACATCAGTTGGCATCTTCTCTCTGTTCATTTGTAACTACAGACGCTCGTATCCTGATTTCTCCCTTAGGTGAACTCTGCTGTCTGAAGTTCGTGCTGGATATATTGTGTAAACAGTGGGGGCTGGTAAAACCCAGAGTTAGAAGTTGATGGCCAAACTTTGGTACTGAGAATTAAAAGGAAACAAAATATTGTCTTTGTATTCACTTGGTATGTTGTAGAGCTGGATGACAAATGTTTCTCGCTTTGTAATAACCATTTCTCCTCAACCAGCCAAGATATAATTCCTCTTCCAAACTACAAAAGGTAGCGTGCAACACTTGGAAAACAAAACAACAACAACAACAACAAAAAATATCGAATTTTCTTCTTGTTATTTGAAACACCTCAGGCAAAAATTACAAAACATCATCATAACAAGAGCATTTTCATCATAAGATGAATGTTTTGGAATTTTGGGTTCGTCATGTTACAAATAACGAGAATTTTTTGCCCTCGCTTTTTCACTGCTTGTGTTATGATTGACAGTCAAAATGGCTCATTAGAGAGCTTCCTGAATTCTAAATATAAGAAAACAACAACAACAACAACAACAACAACAACAACAACAACAACAACAACAACAACAACAACAACAACAACAACAACAACAGCAACAACAACAACAACAACAACGACAACAACAACAACAACAACAACAACAACAACAACAACTGGAATGAAATTTTCCATGAATTTCTGTATCAATTGCAATGTAATATATAAGTGGCAACAACTCATAAAACAAGATTTCTGTTTACCTATCCAACAGTACAGCGTGACTACTGGTTTGCTATAATAATCCTTCATCACGATCAAAGTCTCTCGAAAGTTTCTACATGTATCGGAAAACAACAACAACAACCATGTTAAGATTAAAAAAAAAAAAATAGCAATAACAATAATTAAAAAATAAGAAATAAAACATGATCACATTTTTAAGATGAAAACTTCTTAAGATGATAACAACAAATTTTCGGAATCGGGTGTTCAAAAGTAGCATGCATATATAGGAAATTGCAATAAATTAATGAAATGTGCACATTCTACAAGTATTGGACTGATTATTTATGGTTCAAGTCACCGCTTTGATCAGAGACAGTTTTAAATATTATTGACATGTATTATTCCACTTTAAATTCTGTTTATGTTTCATTCATTTCTTCATCTGCGTCCGTGCTATTTTTTTTTTTTTTTGTGTGTGTTTTGCTTTGTTTTGTTTTTGTTGTTTTTCTATCAGGTTATAACTGTTTAATATAATAATTAACATCAAAATTGTGAAAGAAATAATCTAAACTAAAACAGAGGTAATGGCATTTTTTATTGCGTTCAAGCGACTTCACTAATTGATGTAGCTCAAATTTGTTTTGTGAATTTGGAATCAGTATCTTTTTATTCTCTTCATGAAGAATATGAAGAGGGCTCGACTTCAATAGCTGAAATAATTTTCATGTTTATTAAATAAAAAGTCTGAAGAATAGATTATAATACAGGTAGTTGATTTAATAACAGCCTTCACTTCTGACAATCCAGTAGTTTTATTTTTCAAATTTTATTCTGCACTTCCATTTGTGCCAAACCAGAGCAAATATTAAGAAGATGTGGCACGATGAAATCAGATTCTCGTAAAACTTTTGAGGATATGGAGTTATTGATATCACTGTGCAGATTATTCATTTCCCTTTCTGTGTGTGAACAGATTTTTGTTCCACCGTAAGTAGGAGTCCGCATATGAGCAATTAATAACAATGGGGGTGACCTGTTGTTGCGACTGAATTTAGTGAGGGAATGGCCGATCACTTTTTTAAAATCTTTATCCTTATTGGGCCATGCCACATAATTACAACTTTTGGGATTTTACTCAATATATTTCTGCAACTTTAATTCTGAAATGAATTCTTAGATTGCCATAGAAGGGTTCTGTGACAGAAAAAAAAAAAAAAAGTCATTCACTGTTGAAAACCACGTGATTTCTCCGATCTCCTTAGTTTGACGTGTGCCTGATTTCACGGTGTCGCGTCTCAAAGGTATTGATAACTGTTGAAAGCTAGATAATACCCATCGATATTCAGACTTTGTGCTCCACTGTTAAAATGTCACAGTTCTTAATCATCTTTATTCAAGTCTTTAACTCCTTCTGAAATCATCGCGGCGTCATCAGATAAGTTACTTAGGCTTGTGCACAATTATCCGTGTTCATAACGAATGCGAGCTAAAGGCTGAGTTTCTGCAAATGTTTACCCAAATCCCATACCGATGTTGTGGTCCATCTTTTCCTATGCCCCATCCCCTCTCTGCTTGTTTCACTTCTACTACATTGTTACGTTGGCAGATCTAAGAATTTGAAATACAATTCTGAAAACTACAGAATCAGTACCAGCAATGCGACAGTCAAAGATTAACCCGTTGAAGACAGGTATGGCGTCGGGGGGTGGGTGGGTCAGTGCTGAAAAGTCTTCTTTTCCTTATACGTCCTGATGTTGTTGTTGTTGTTGTTGCTGTTGTTGTTGTTCATTCTTTTCATCTTCTAAATAGGTATGTTGGTCACACACATTGTGTTTTATTTGATGACCTCTTCGTAACAGTTAAAAAGGTGAGTCGGTGAGGAAGAGAAATCAGGATATATTCTAGTGTATGACTGCCTTTTTTAAACAACGCAAAGTTATCATTGTGTTTCTGCTAATATTTGAATAGGTGAGCGGAGAATGAGTAATCTTATCAATTTTTGTCAAACAGACGCGAAGAACAACAACTGCATTCTATGATATATTGACCAACGTTAGTTTAGTTTTTTTGTTTGTTTGTTTTGTTTGTCTTTTTTTTTTTTTAATGTTTCCTGTGCACATGTTTTTGCAATAACAAAGCTGGTATAATAAGTTCCTTAAAGAAACAGAGGCAAAGAAAGAAACAGGTGATGGAGAATTATTTTTGTAATATTTTTTCCAACACTGCTTTCTTTCAAATCATTTGTTAAATATTATCATGGCGCCCAGGCGCTATGTTTCTGTTTATTCACTTGTCTCAAGAATATCTAGAGTAGGTCTTTGCCAAGAGATTCCACCCAGGTATCACACACCCTTTACATGCTAATGTACACTGAAACAATTTTATCATAAATTCTTAACGTTATCATTTCATAGAGTAGGAACGTAAGGGTCTCACAGAAGTTGCACCAAAGCCTCAAACAAACAAAGGGGGGATAATATATCTCGGGGCAGCGTGCATTGTTTACAACTAATTAACCTTTCCAGCAATAAAAAGTCAAACTTCAGTATCTTTAGTAAGGGCTGGATAGCACGCTCACGGACAGGTCGTTACGAGGATCTTTCTAGAAGGCTGCGGCCAAACAGGACTCTCCAAAGTCATTTGCTCTAATCTGTCACAGCCGTTTTCTGAGACAGCTAGCGAAGGCCGCTTCGTGTGCAACAAAAACTTGTAGAGTCAGTGGGTCCTTGTAGAGTCAGTGTTTCATTGTTAGATCCTGAGGAGACATCCGCGACTGGAAATCAAGGTAAATATTCCGACAGTGTTTGTTGACCATAACTGCAATGTTGTTAATGGCCTTTAGATTTGTGAAGTTGAGAAAACAATGACTAGAAAATTAGCCTGAAACAAAAATTTACTTTGAAATCTTAAAGAGGCGGAAAGAGGGACACAGAGGCTTAAAAAAATAAAAAAAAATTAGGTACTGAGTATCAACATGATGATTGTTTTGATTTTATTCTCTCTTCTTTTTTAAAATTATTATTTTATCTTATCATTTTTATTTTGTTCATGTTGCTGTTGTTCGTGTGTGTGACAGCAATTTGAAAGAAAAATTATCAGTAGTGATATGAAGTTTTTATTTTAAAACGTGTTGATCAAACAGATGCCACATAATGGAAAATAGTGCATTGATGGAAATAATGAGGATGTCATCGACAACACTTTTCAAAGAGAGAAAATTTAACCAAAAAAAAAAAAAAAATGATAATAATACACACAAGAAATATTGTGATTAGAAACTTCAGTGAATAAACAAAATAAAACAAAACAAAAAATACACAGAAAAAACTTTTGAGTGTGAGTAGGTAAATGTCTGCTTAAGCTACTTCGAAAAAAAAAAAAAAAGAAAAAACAAATATGATGGATTGCGAGTGCCAGTTTAAGATATTGCACTAGAAATGAATTCATCAAGACAACAACATCGTTATCTTGTGACTTTATGAAATACTCTTGTTAAAATGAAGTTAAAATGATTATTTTCCTCACATGTTACAAACAGATGGTGCTATTAGCATCTTCTAATTATGTTTTTTAACTTCTCCATTTTCATTTTTGTACGAAATTATAAGGAAAGAACGACACATTTGCTTACTACTTAGGCCTACTGGCTATAAAGTTTTCCCGCACTTCCTTCGGCAGTCCGTTATCGATAACTGTTAAACCTTTAGCAGCATCGATCATGTCACAGTCGTAAAATCTTCCCTACCTGTTATATCTCTGCCTATAACAGCAACTTGGCCTGATGGCTGTTTCATGCAAACTACAGAAACAAGTGGGCACCATTTCATGACATCCATCACATCAATATTAAATTTAAAAAGACTTTAGGTGAACTATTATATAATCATCTATCTGTGAGGAAAGTCATAAAATATACATTACAGTAAAAATCTACCTCTACTGAAAAGTTGACTGATGACACAAGTCAGTAGGCTTACAGTAAATAACAAAACCATAACACAGGAATATAAAGACATCAGAATGGATGGGGTTGTACATAAAATATAATAGGGAAGTGCTGTATATTTAAAAAGGAAGTATATTTTTTGAATTACACGAGCTGCGACAAATGATGTACTATTTCAGAGTATAGATTGTTTTTAATTCAAATTTGCGGTACAGAGTCAAAGATGGCAATCAGACAAACCCTGAACCAGCTCTGAACTTCAGGGGTTAATGAACTCCAACAAACCAGTGCAATGTAACATGGTCGACAAGCCTATTATCTAGAGCTTCCAGAGCAGGACCATGCTCACCACTGCAATTTGAAGCACTCCATGGCGCCGGCCGTCTGTCGCCTTGACAAAACCCCATGCCCAAAGGGATTAATGTAATCTCCCCACGAGGGTCACTTTGTTTCTGGCGGTCGATTAGAGTAATCTCTTGCCGAGTGTCGTGTTTTGACCCTCGAAGACTTCTCCAGAGTCGGCCGGGACTCTTTGCTCGCGTTCTTGTTTGAGTTTCCTGAAGACTCGGGAACCTGAAAAGTCAAAGACCTGGGCCTATTGTTTCTTGTTCGGCTTCACCTTGAACATGTCTCAGCCAGACTTTTACTTAAAGAGCCCTGTGTGTCTGCGTGACTTGGTAGATTTTCCTCCGCTCTGGAATCTGTATTGATGTTATCAAATTCATAGACTGGTCAAACCTGTTTCCGCAAATCGCAACGGACCTTGGAATGCATTTAGTGTCGCTTTTTTTTTTTTGTAAAAAAGACAACGTGTACCAAAAAAAAAGAAAAAAAAAAATATATATATATATATATATATATATATATGTATTATTAAAAACAATACATTATTGGTAAACAGCACTCGTACTTCTAGTAAAAGTTCAAAAGTATTGGATGATAAACAACCACGAATACAAAGTTCATAATTATCATGTACTCGACTGATGATAGTAATAATAATGATGAGAATGTTCATAAAAATAATGGTGATGAAAATAACAATTATAACAATTTATATTAATACATTAATTTTTTAAAGGTAATTGTGATAAATAAAAATAAATTAAAATGCGAATATACAATTATTTTTGTCAGATTATGAAAAAAAAAAAAGTGAAATAAAAAAATGTAACATGAAACAACGAAAACGTCAGCAGCAGGAGGAGATGTAATAACAACAACAGTATCAGAAAACAACAACAGATAATATTGTACTTAAACTACCAGTATATCTAAGAAAAATAAGAATTAGAAAAGGAATACAACAATTACAATGACAGATATAACAATTATAACAACAACAGGAACATCAACTACAACATAATGTCACAATAATATCTATAACAGTAGTAGTTGTGCAATAATATTGTAATAAAATAATTTATGCTTCTTATTTTCAAAACTCATTTTTTTTCTTCTATGCTCTCATCTAGAAGAAGGTGGGCAACAACAAACTAAAAGAAAAACTGTAAAGGCTTTAAGTCAATTTTTACATTTTGGCCATCTATTTAAAATTTGTTTCTAGGGACATCTGGATAGTGGCTGCATAGACACTTGGCGAGCTGACAATCTTCGCCACAGCCCCACAGCATTGCAACAACAGCTAAGATAATCTTATCCAAAAGGCTAAATAGTCAAAAAAAGAACTTACTGCTACTGCTTGGACATGACTCTCTGATACAAGATGTTTTAGTAATAGCTTAACTTGATAAATTGCAGTAGATCTAATTAGCAATTCAACATATAATAATGACAATAAGAGTAAAACAACTATAGGAGTAACAGGAACAAAGGCAAATACAACAGCAACAACAACAATAATTACAACATACATTTCAATTGCCCGGTCTTTGTGTCTCTGCTCTTAAATCATGTACATACATAAGATGTGATATAGCATTAAACCAGCATAAAAGCTAAAGGGTGCATATTATCAAAGCTTCGATAGAGCATATCGGATCAAGTTCTCCTGTTGACTAAATAAATTAAAAAAAAAAAAAAATAGTCATGTCATTAGCAATTTTGTTCGCAAATATATGACTGCCGAATTTGTCAACATCTATTGACATACTTTAAAACATAGTAAATAGCTTTTTCAGATTATAAACTATTATTCATTTTTATCTGTCACCTTAATGTGTTTTTTTTCCTATTTCTTATCAGTTTCTAAGTGCACAGCTAACTCTCATGAATGATAAAGTGAATTTTTGGAGACAAAATACTTAAAATTGATCAGTTTTCATAAGGAATTATCGCTATCTGGGAGTAACAGCTTGTATTTTAGTCGTTGATTTGAAACTTTTTTGTTTTTAAATCAGTAACTTAGAACAGTTTCATAAACAAGAGAGGTAATTGTTTTCTTTCTAATACGTCACATTTTTACATAAGATATTAACAACAGCAAGTATTCTAAGACCATCACCACCACCACCACCACCACCACCAACAACAACAACAGCGTCGGTGATGGTGATGTTGAGCAACGTATACAGCGACAACATGAACGGTAACGGCAAATAATGACAAAATACCACGACCAATAACAGTAAGAATATAAAATAAAAATGGTAATTGCAGCTCCTAAAGTTTTGAACTACACAATATGTAAAAGGTCTCAAATGTAGGCTGTGTTGGGAAAGCATTATGCATACAAGAAACTGTATTAGGAAAATCATAGTAAAATTAGTATATAAAATAGAAAAAGACTGTCCAACCGGCAACTAACTAAACAATTAAGAAATAGTAAATAATATATTATTATATAAACAACTTTATCTTGATGTTGAAAGGGAATGCCAAATTGTTATGTCAAATTGACTCTTCTTCAGGACAATGAAGTAAACATATCACGTTTTCTGATATTCGTTTTTGCTATTATAATTTCATCATTGCCCATACGTTATTATTATTGTTATTATTGTTGCTGTTATTTTCTTTTGTCTTTGAGAAACTTTACAATCACAAGAATCGGCAGTTCTGATTCTCGACAAGCTGAAAATTTCTCCTGTTATTCAAAGAATTTTCGTTGTTGTTTGTTTGGGGGAGGGTTTAAGGTAGGGAGGAGAGAAGTCCTCTCAGATCATTGATATCTCGATAGATTCACGCTGCTATAGGCATCAGGATAAAATCTGGTTCTAAGGGTATACGTGTGAAAGTGTGCATATGTATGCGTTTGCAGGTGTGCATAATATAAGCTTATATCACAGTCGTATGCTATAAATTTGAAGTAATATTACATTGAAAGCAATTTGCACAGTGAAAAAAAAATTGTTGTTTTTTAAAGTACGCTAGAAAAACAAAATCCAAATAAATAAATTAATAAATATTTAATACAATAAAATGAAATAAAACAAATAATAAATACAAAAATTAAGCAATAAAAAAATAATAATAACAACAACAACAACAACAACAACAACAAAAAAAAAAGATAAAAATTGATACCACCTTCTATTCTCGGAATGTGGTATAAAGAATCCTACTTGTGGAGGCTATCTATAACTTTAAATAAATCCGAAAATGACCTTTATCCTGCTAACAATAACGTTTAAAATTATTTGCTGTTTGGATTTGATAACTGGGCCTTGCATTATGACAGGCTGTTACATACTTGAAAAAGTCAGTGCAAAACGCGCGGATGAAGTGTTTGTCAAGAGTGAGGTCACAGATGCGGTTGTTATCGGAGAGCTGAGCGAAGTGATATGTATCACGTATCAGTGAATGACAGATGAGAACTTATGTGTTTTAGTACTAGCGGGTAACATGAGTGGAGTAGATAATAGTGGTATTACGAGATTGTTAATCAATGTGAGTGAGGGACATAACAGAAATATTTTGAAAGAAATATTTTTAAATTTCGGACTGGCTCTCTGACGACAACTAATTTAATATGCTAGATACACAACATCCCATTCCCCCCTCCACACATACCCCCCCTCCAAAAAAAAAAAAACAAGAACAACAAAACACACAACAAAAACCATCGCGACCAACAACAACAAAAACACCCAAACAACAAAACTATGCAGATAAACAAAACAACAATAAAATAACAACAACAACAACAACACACAAACAACACAATAAAGTAAACCAAGAAAAAGGAGAACTCAATATGTTTAAAAAAAGAAATGAATAAGGCGATGATACTGGTTAAAGTTTCCAACCTTTTGGTTTTCCTTCCGGGCAAACAAATGTCATGGTAATTACGATTGTGTTAGAGCATTAAAAGAACTTGAGAATTCCATAAAATAAAATCTTTCTTAACACTAATGTTAATGATTTTCTACATTTGCAGCTGTCCTCTCTTCAACAATCCCAATCTCATATGGCACAAGTTTATATGTGTTGTTGTTCCTAACTCTCGTGGCTACCCATCCGCCCCCCCCCCAACATATACACCTCCCCCCCCCCCCTACGTACAATGACAGCACTGTAAACAGTTCCGAATTACACATAGAAAAACTAAAGTTATAATATAGACAGACATGTATATTACAGAAAAAAAGATATAACCACCCAACTTTTATTTGCTCTTACTTTTCCCCCACTGGTTTTAGATCTGGACGATATTTAGTTGTTTTATTTTCTTTTTTTCAAATAAGTTATTCTTTTTTTAGAGGGACAGAAATGTATCAAACTTTGGACAGCTGGTAGTTCTTAGTTTTTAATTAAACATTCTTCTGGTTCCATTTTCTGAACGAAACTTGTTTCAAAATGAAAACACGGGTTGACTATACAGGCAACTATAATTTTATGGTTTACAAGAACAAAGTTACAAAATGCTGTCACAGTTTACTGGTTTTACTGAACAAAACTGTGATAAAAGAATCTGCAGATATTAGTCTAGCCACTGTTGTGAAGAACTAAAATATCTCTAAAATACTTATGCACAGTAATAAATTTGGAATTAAAATCTAAAGTGCCACCACTATCTTAGTTTTATGAACATGAATCTTTTAGGAGTGTGTGCATAAAGTATACCGTCAATGCTATTTTGTTTTAGATATATTTTGAGACTTTGTAATATCTCTTAGCGGTGAATTTTTGTTGTTGTTGTTGTTGTCAATTTAAAAATTACTTTCAGGATAGCAATTTATGAAACAATGGAACCATTTTCAGTGGAAATATATATTTCAGTTAAGAATTCTTGAAACCCAGATCTGTGCATAGTTTGGTAGTTTTGTATCCGCTAAGGCTATAGGCTGATACATTGTAAAACAACTGGTGTAACTAAATTCTGACTGAGTACTATGTAAAGGCGCTTCGTTCATGAGGTAGTTCATTACTAGAGATAAGATTCTTACTACTGAAAGTGAATCTATAATTAAAACAACTGTATATGTTACAAAATTTACAAACTAATCTGAACATTCATCAAATGCAAAAATAACTGTAGCAAATGTATTTTAGTTCTCTATAGATTTAATTATATTCTTACTTGTTTTTAAATAAGGAAAAAAAAAAAAAATTGCATTCCATGTCATTACATATAAATTATTTTCAACCTTTACAAATGTGTCTTGAATTTCATGTCAAAGCTTCAAAAGACAATAGCATAAACTGTAATAATAATGATAATGTAATAATAATAATAAAAAATGATAATAACAATAGTAAAACATATATATATCACAATAGCTTCACAGAATTTAATGGGATGAAATAATGAATATTGGAAATTCCAAGTTTTCCAATCTGTTGGTTTTTCCTCAGAGCAACTTCAATCATCATCAATATCAATCTCATTTCATAAAAATATCATACAACTGTCAGACCGGCAACTAGAAAAACAATTCAAGAAAAACAAATAACACAGAAATCTATAACTTCATTGTGATGGTCAAATCTCTGCCATATTTTCGAGTCCGCTTGGCTCTTCGTCAGGGCACTATCAATCTCATTTTAGTGTCTCAAATTTCTAATGTATTCTGTCAACCGGTAACTTACTAAATACATTAAACAAACGGAAACAACCTGAGGATTATAAATTGTAAACTATATTAAATGACGGCTGATCTTGCCAAATGTTAAGCCGTAACCACTTTGTTTTTTCAGGGCATCATCATCATCATTATCATCATCATTTTATAAAATAGAAAAAGACTGTCCAACCGGCAACTAACTAAACAATTCTGAAAAATTTGAAAAATGCAAATAACACATAAATAAGTCCTTTTTGGTGTTGAAATGAAGGTAACCCAAATTTTCAGACCAAATTGGTTCTTCTTCAGGGCAACAAAGTAAACATATCATCATTTTATAAAAATATAATATAACTGTCAGACCGGTAACTAATAAAACAATTCAAGAAAAACAAATAACGCAGAAATCTATAAAGAACTTGATAGCGATGGTCAAATCTGCCGAATTTTCGAGTCAACTTGACTCTTCGTCAGGGCAATAATGAAAATCATCATCATCATCATCATCATCATCATCATTTTATGAAGTATAATAAAACCGGCGGACCGGCAAACTAACAAAACAATTCAAGAAAAACAAATAACATGTATACACGTATTATATAGGCAACTAGATATTGATGCTAAATACTCTGCCAAACTTTTGAACCCGTTTGGCTCTTCGTCGGGGCAAATAATGAGAAATAATCATCACCATTATCCGGGCAAGCAGCATCTGTCAGGCCATCTTCTTCTCCACCTTCTGTGTCTTGAATTTCAAGACAACAACAACCCCCCCCCCAAATGTACCAAATAAATGTACTGAAATTTGAGGAACGTTAAGACAGCGTCAGTTCAATGCCGTTACCACCATTGTCTTACATAAGGGTATCTACTATCAACAATAGGTCACCTAACTATCGTCACGATCCTAATAAAGTAACAGAAGTAATACAAACAATAATATACTCAATACTGATTAACAATTGTAGCAAGTATCGATTTTTATCTATTTGGTTATTTATTTATTCATACATTTATTTATTTGTTTCTCTCTTTCTTGATTATCTTATTTATTTATTTATTTTCCATTTATTTATTTGTTTATTTTTATTATCGTCTAAACAGTTCTCTTGTCAAGAAATTGTCATCGTTTTAAGCACAAGCAAAACCAACAACGACATGTAATATAAACAACCAGGTGATGAAGACCTGACAGGTACAGATTTCTCTAATACAACTGTTAACAACAACATTTTGCTCACGTTTCAGTTTCGAGAGCGTGCACAACGTGCGAGTCGCCTACATGACGTATGAGCACCACGATATGAAAGGCATGCTCATCAACAGGCACATCCTGCTACGGACTCTGAAGGTCAGTGGTTATCGTCCAGGTCAAACATCGACAACATTACATCTAGAATAATTTTACTATTTTTTGTCTCTGCTGATTCTGTTATTGTTGTCATGGCCTGTAATAACGTTGTTATTTATTTTGTCGTTATATTTGTGGACAAAAACAAAAAAAAAAAAACTGCCGAAATGTGGTTTTATCGAAGACTCACAGATGGACAGAAACACGTGCAAATCAGAGCATACAAGAGCAGTCAGGGGAAGGACGGGAATTAATGGGCAGAATAGCGTAGAGAAAAATGAGTTTCCTTGGTCACGTTTGTCGACACCCGAGATGTTTTCTAATGAAAGAAGCTATTCAAGGAAAAATAGAGGGAAAAGAAAGAGAGATTGGCAAAAAAAAAAGGGGGGGGGGGGATATGTGAACAATATGGTGAACTGGGCGGGCTTAGAGACAATTCACATCCTCAGATGTCTGGAAGATCGCGCAGCGTGGAGAAGAACTAGGAAGAAGGCAGGGCAAGCAGGACACGCCCACAAAGATGACGCTGGAGAATGCCATGTGTGTCTGTGGAGGGCTTAATGCTGCTGCATTGTTTCTATGACAACTGTGGTTTCTATGCCAGTTGATAGTCTAGCTGTTAATTGTTACTGCTAATTGTTAGTGTTGACTTTGTTGGTGGTGGTAATTATCGTTACCCTCGACATACGTCTTTCCACCTCCAGGTGGGGGTTATCTCGACGATTCTTTGTTAAAAAAAAAAAAAACGCCAGCAAACTATCTATCCAGCAACTCCCTATTCTTTTTTTTTTTTTTTTCTTTTCTTTTCTTTTGTTTTTTCTTTTCTTTTTTTTTTTTTTTTTCTTTAGAAGATGTGTGTTTATTTGTTTTCTATTCTACTTCACTATGGCCCCTATAGCTATTTCTATTTGCCATATTGTTTGGACTTTTGTTGGTCCTTATCATTGAGTCTGTTGTTGTTGTTCATCTTCTTCTTCTCACCATCGTCATCATTAATATCAATATTCATCTTCTTGTTGTCGTTACTGTTGTAGTCGGCTCGGCCTGAGCTGCTGATGGAACATCCGTGCTAGTATTTCATTACAGTAACATTTCTGTTTACATTGTGTTTTACAAGAATAACAAAATAGCCGAAAAACGAAGCGTTTAAGAAAATCAAAGCAGCTCAACCGCCTCCAGCTAGATGGCAATCGCTCCTGGGACAATCGGACTAAAAACTAGCCCACATGACAGATCCCAGTGATCGCGCCCGTTCTATAGCTATATAGGCCTACCTTTCAGTAGATTTCACCTGAGCTTTGAGGAAGACAATGTTCCTCAATGGAGCAATACTGGACAGGTCAAATATTTACCTACTCCTTCTAATCAAGTCGCTCTGAGTCCGAACACACAGGCCTCTTTGTAGGTCGGACGGTGCCCGTCAAAGCCCTTAGTGAAGTGCCCGGTAGCCAGCGGTTCGCCTAGTATAGCAGGCTTGATATATTGACCTTCCCATCAATACTTCCTTGTTCTCATATGTAAGCTTTCTTATGTTTTTTCTTTGGTCGCCAAAGATTTTAGTCCTAGGAGGAAGATAAAAATCTGGGTTTGATCGAAGTAGTGATTTGTGCTAGCTAACTAAAAAAGCTTATGTGGACATTTAACGCTTTGACTGTCAAACAATAGCTAAGATATTTCTTAAACATCAATCCAAATATTTAAATCAGGCTGCTACAAATTTCATCAAAGTAAATAAAAATATTGCTGGTAACAACGATGGATATATTTGGATTTGAACAATTGGATAAACCTCATTGATTTTAAAAACGATGAAACAATGAAATGAGCATTCATATTTACTGGCAGTGAAAGTGTTAACATGGCAACTTAAAGCGAACTATGTTTATGAACTCAATAAAACTCTCAAGGGTCATCTGTGTTTCTTCCCCCCCCCCCTCCCAAGATTCGACAACAGTGCAAAGCAAATGTCTAGTTTATAGATATGAACTGGTCAGGTGGATCCTTGTTAGGGCTGAAAGTTCTGGAACCAGCTCTGATCTCTTGGCAATGAAAACAATGAATGTAGGCACAACACTTTAACTCTAATAGTGCCAAGTGGTCGATCAAAGAATGGCACATCAAAATTTGCAGTGAAATTCCCTTTCTAAACAACTCACGGTGTAAAACATGATATTCTAGACCAACTAAATGTGAAAATCACGGCCATGTTAGAAACGTTGACACTTGGGGACTTTCTACCCACACGTATAGAGTTAAACATCAGAAGCGTCAGGAACGGAGTTCAGTTTATTTTTTGCGTTGCCATTGACACGCTCTTGCCTATAATGTATTGGTCTGTCTATGGACAACACTGACTGTCTGTAAAAATAATTATGTGGTCTGAGATAATAAGATGTTCACTATTGAGCCGGAAGTCTCGTCCAAAATATTCCGACGGGGATGCCCCAACCTTACCTGAGAATGCTCTTAGGCTTCAGAAAGTAAAAAAAGTAGTTCAGAAGCCATTTTATTCACGAGGCCATTTTCGCTCAGAGTTGCTGATTGGGGCACTTAAGAACTCTATTGTCAGCGTGGATTGCCAGTCATAATGTGTCGTCTGGAAGACAGTTGGCTCCCACTAAACTTGAACACCCTGCCAAACCATTGTGCCATTCCGGTCCCAAATGATCTCAGGGCCAACTCTAAATCCCACAGATTTCTGGGTCTACAGTTTGGCCAGTTATGTTAGTTAAGAGCTCCAACTGCGAAGTTGACCTCTGAACAAGTTTTGTGGCGTGAAAGATCCTTGGCGCTTTGTGAACCTGGAGCCATGACAAAAAAACTCTCTTTGGACCTCATGACATTGCAGGTAAACACAAACGTCCAACTTCTGAGTATTCATGGCTGCCAGTTATTTAAGGTGGTAAATGGCAGCATTTGTCAATGCCAATTGCTAAATAAGATCTGCGGTCTGAAACACGGTGAGCTTGCTGTAAATCTGAAAGCCTTGCAAAACTTTGGTAACATTCCAGAGTTGGTCTAACGATACATGAATCGCACTGAAGGTTACTGTTATTCTGTAGTGCGGTAAATCAAGTGACTAAAGCTGATTTTAAAAAAAAAATTATATCTTCAAGATTTTTTTCACTGATGTTAATATCTTGTTTGCATCATTACAACACATTTCTCTAAACTGTCTCTTAAAATATCCAACATTTATACCGTTGTTAACATTTTTTTTTCTACCATTAACAAAAGTGCCCAAGGCAAATTGTAAAACTATGAACGGATTTCTCAAATTGCAATTATTATACTATAGGTCTGGCAATCAAGGAGATCTATTCTTACTTCTTTCAGGTTAAATCTCACTTTTCTTTTTTCTATTTTTATTATACTTTCAGGACAAAGTGTCCACTAACAGATAAAAACACATATGTATGACTGATACATGTATTTGTAATACTTGTTGATCCAAGTTAAATGATAAATCTTTAAAAACAAACAAACAAACAAACAAACTACGAGTTAACGTATTATAAAGTGTCAATTATTATGTTACCAAAAGTAATAAAGGCAGTCATAACAACAATATCACTAGTAACAACTGCAACAACAACAGCAAACGTTATGATAGCACCAACTACTATTGAAAGATGCATGCAATATGTAAACAAATATTCCTCGATCAGAATACCTCAATGAAATATGTTTATAAAGAAATCATATTAATCTGATCAATACTACAAAAAATCGATTTCTTTGGCCACTGTTGAGAAGACATGACCTGGCCAATCGGTCATAGGGCAAATGTCCAGAGATTTGTTTATATCTGCACTCTTGCTGTAATGAGACAAACAGGAAATGCCTCGCCATACATTATTGTTTGCATGTTTTTGTCTCTTAGACGTAGTGTGTCTTTGAATTGTCCGCATTGCTATTGCGCTATGTCAAAATTTGCTACTTAAGACGGAACCAAAAACTACAATAAGTATCTATAGAGAAAAAGGGAATAAATGTTTCAATTGACGCTTAGCGGTCTTAACGAATACGTGGTAAAATGATTGTGATATTTCGATCCATCAAGGAAAATGATGAACTGTGGAGGATCAGGTAAATTTTTATCACATGACATCAAAAAAGTGCATGCCCATATAGATTTACATAAACTTGTCACATTGCGTTTAAATGATATACATGTAGTTTGATTTCAGTGACGAAATAATTTTGAAACAAATACATGAAGATTAACCCAACCATGATGTGACTGATACTTGCAGATGTGCGGACGGACCATCGCCCCGTTGAAACTTATGCACAGAATCAAACATATGAAATCTGAATTTGAGGAGAAAGGCAGGATTCAGTTGTACGAATTCTTCAATCTTCTTCTGTGGTGAGTAACCCATGGATGGGTGGGTGGGGAGGTGAGTGGTAGGGCGAATCAATGGATGGATGGATGGATGGATAGATAGATAGATAGATAGATAGATAGATAGATAGATAGATAGATAGATAGATA
>JBCAUA010091568.1:0-10488 GCA_038406235.1 Peronia verruculata
GGGTTAATTTGAAAGTTGACAGTTCTAACCCCCCCCCCCCCCCCCCCCAAAAAAACTGCATTAGAAATTCATTAATTATTGAAATAAGCATAATCTTTCAGTTTGAAAACACCTGATGTCATCAGGTTGCATCCGATATTCATTTCCTATTGAAGTGTGGTGATTTTTGCCATGAGGAAGTAGTATAATGAGAACCTCTATACTACATTGTGTTGTGTGTGGTTTGGAAAAGAATATCAATGCAAAGTATGACAGGTGCATCTTTGACTGGAGTGGCCCCCTGACACTTGTAGGATTAGTTATATTATACTTATGGACTTTGCTTAGATTCACTTCCTTTCCAGGGATTCTGTCTTAGTGACTCGTCTAGCATTTGGCACCTCTGATACTTGGCTATATCTGATATCTGGTCACATTTTGTTAAAGTTTACAGTATTTGTTTGTAAAGATTTCCTTTTTTTTGTTCCTCACAGTTTTTCTTCAGGCTAATTTTTTTGTTCCCCCCCACAAACAGGACAAGTAGTGGACCCCGTTCGATCCCGAGGGCCAACCCCACAAGATCTGAGGAAAGAGCGTCGGGATCCTCCACCTCATATGACAGACCCACGAGGTATGATTGGTTATCCAATGCCTCGTCCTGGCGACCGAGAAATGGAAGTGCAAGATTTGTCTCGCAGGGCAGACCCATTGGAGAAAGGGCCTCATGGCTACAAGGGTAACCCACGTGACTTTGACCCTCATAGGTCAAGGTCAGATATCTATCAAAGAACCAGTGCAGAGCCAGCACGGCAGATGGTGGCGCCACCACCTGCACATTCTCACCACCATGATAGAATGTCAGGTCATCCTGGAGCCCAGGACTTGGCAAAGCCTATTCATCGACCAGACAGTCGAAACAAGTCACCCTCTGTGTACCAGGTCAGAGTCTACAGTCGTAGCAAATATAGTAAAACTTTCATGTTAACGTGAAAGCACCAAAGTTACCTAGTGTAAAATTATTGGTCCTGTCACATAAAGGCGAACATGTCAAAATTTGAATTTTCGCTTTCCTTCATTTTTTCATGTTTGTAGTTAGTTCTTTATTGTGTGTTAATAATTATGTTAAGAAATTCATTAATCCAAACACCAAAATTTGATAAAGAAAATGAGTTATAATGTTTCAAATAATCTGATTATTTAGCTGGTTGTATCTCAAAACTTAAACTTTAGATTTTCCTTGTTCGTGGATCTGTGACAGGACCATCAAAATGATTATTTCCTTGTATCGTATTCTCAGCATTGCCTGAACGTACTGAATGCTATGTTAATGCCACAACAAGTCGGCATTGTTTAATGTCATTATAAGATTCATGAATTGTCTGAAATCATTTGTTTCATTCTGGAACTGTAATATAGAAGATCAGCGATCATTTCTGTGTTTTCAACAGAATAATATATGAAATTGGCTAATTTTTTTTTTTTTTTTCTCCTTTCTCTTTTTTCGGGCAGATCGACTCTAGATCCTTGTCCCCAAGTGTCCGTGGACCACCAGGCCAAAGTACCTCCCCTTACCCACACGGCATGGATCCATCAAACTATTCACCAGTCACACGCATTGGCCCACCCCCTCCCCTCATGCCGAGCAGCACCCAAAGGTCCTCACCTAAGCAAGCCCGTTCCCCACCTCCAGGTTCCCATATGATGATTCGAGGCTCCATAACTCACGGTACACCTGTCACTCACCATCCTGCAGGCCCTGCCCCTACTCATCCAATGGCAGCCATGGTGCGACAGCCAGCTATGCCCCCAGCTCAGCAAGGATCTATCACCAAAGGCACCCCCATGCGGGAGATGAGCCGGGGTCCCGGAGGACAAGAGGGAGCTCCCAGAATGCCATTGGATCCCAACTACCGAGGCCCTCACAGTGGCACCGTGTACGACAGTAGTCAGTATCGCCAGCCTCAGGCTGTTTACAGCAAACAGGGCCAATACCCACCAGGACCCCCTTACCCCCAGTACCAGGGAGAACAAAACACCCCATACAGCTCACGCGCCACCATCATGAGTGATTATCTGACAGCTCAGCAAATGCCACGTGGACAAAAGGGAGAGAGGGAAGAGGGTTTATCACCCAGAGGTGGACGAGATCCAGGTCACCCTGCCCCAGCCCCTTCCCATCCCCATGGCCCTCCGCAGAGACAGCCCCAGCCAGGTGTGGACCCTCGTCACATGGTTGTGGGTAACCAGGGCATGATGTACATGGTGGGAGGTCAGGCACCGCCAGCGGATGCTCGTGGCAAAGCCTCACCTCACAGTGCTAGAGAGGACAAACCCCCACCAGCTGGCTGGCCACAAGGTTAGATATGATCATCTTCACATTCAAAATTCCATGTTAGAATTGATCACCCTTATTAGATGTAGATTCTATACCTAATATCAGACACATGGCTTACCAGATTGTTCTTTGGCACAGATACAGCATGCAATAGTAACTCTACTTTCTATTTTTCAAGGGCAGCTCTTTCTTTTTTTTTTCTTTTTTTTTTTTAAATTCTTTGCTTGTTTTTATGATGAATTTTGATTAAATCACTGGAATAAAAATACAGTTGGATACTTCGTATGTTACGCTTCTTGTTTAATTTGTGTCAGGCCATATAAGATTTGAGCAAATAGGCAATGCATGTGATATCTGTAAATATTCACATCACAGGTGCACGAGGTCTCCCTGGCCAGCCCATGCCTCTAGCTCTAGACCCCATGGCTCAGCAACGTCCCAGCATCGTGGCTGGCACCGGGCGGCCACCGCCCCACCACCCAGACCACAAGGCAGAAGTGCAGAGTGCCATGGCTGACAGCACCAGCATGCAGCAGCAGAGGAGTCAGTTATCCCCTCGGCAGGCAGAGCCAGGTATACTCTATGGTAAAGGATGATCAAACTCTTTTTTACTCTCAGTGTTGTGGTGAAATGTTCTGCTATGGTGTAAGTATAAGTATATACTGAAGAGCGATCTTATCTGCATGGCCCAGAAAGCCAAAAACACATACATTGAAGTAATTGTTGTCACATTAGTAAGCTTATGTTTCATATTTATATGTATTTTAAATGTTAAGAAAAATATATTTCTCTTCAGGCTTTGTTATAGAATGAACACTTCTCTGGGCAGGGTCAATAAAAGTGATTGCTATGAAAAGAATTGATGCTGAACTTAAAAAGATTGCAGACATATAACATGTTGGTCCTTAACTAAATATAAAATGTGGTCCAAATAATTTTGCTCTTTATGTCATGATCAATGCTTATTTTTGGTAAAAAAAAAATTTCAGTAGTCAGAGATTTCCAAAAGATTCATGTTTATGCATGCATCCTGCCAAAGTTTTGGGAGTTGGTGATAGAAACAGATTTGGTTAATAGCTTTTTTTTATATATGAGATCATTTCACAAATTTCATGGCTGTTCCTTTGTGGCTGAGAAGATGGGGTAACACATAAAATAAGGTATTTGAATATTTTTAATCTGCCCATTAAGCTAATTGGTCCAGTTGGTGTTTCCACAGGTGGTCGACATCCCGCCATGCTAAGCATGCCTCACGACTCAGGCCAAGCCCGTCGACTCTCCCCTGGGCTACGAGGAAGTTACAAGCCGGACCCAGCTTTCGACAAGGCTGCAGTGGCTCGCACAGCACAGTGGGAACAGCAGATGAAGCAGAGGCAGTATGAAACGTCACTGGCCGAGCAGCACAACAGGTGGGCATTTTCTCCAGCTCCAAGCAGCAGTTTCAGATAGGCTGCTGTTTACAGCAATCTGTTGTCGTGTTTCTTCTTGCTGTGAAATTTGTTTCTACTTTTCAGGAAATTCATTGACAGCAGTCTCAAAAGGTCGCAATTTCTAAATTTTAAACTGATCCACTAGTGTTTCATTTTTTTTTTTATTCTTAATGAATAAGTAACAGAATCTATATAATAAGAGCGATCAGGGGGCATGGCACTTATCTTATGGTCCAATGAAGTCGGAATCAGCAGGCATTTAAAATTCAAATAAAATTACACACGTGGGCAACTGATACCCAATTGTGTTATAGGCTACTCTTTATTTTGATTGAATTTACAGAGTTGTTTTAATTCATTTTTTTAATGCCAAACTATCATTCATTTTGTCCGCCATCACTTCCGTGCATGACACATGACGCGTTCAAAACACGTTTTCTTTGAGTGATATTCAGTTTAATGAACCAAATTATCAGCATCGAGGTGCGCGTGGTGGCCAAAAAATTTAAGTCGCAGGACCATATATTTTAAAAAACCTCACATGGAAGTCGTGGGGTACCCAGCTAGTTGAATATAAAGTAATACATGTATTAAAATCAGGAAGACAATTATACATGGATCTGAGTGGGAACCTCGTAAGTTCTTAATAAATTCTGTCCCCAATATTGATCCCTTTCTTATTAAAGAGTCCTGTTTATACCCTGGGAAATCCAGAACACAGAACAGAAATGACAGCGTTGTAGAAGGAGCCTGTAAAACTACAATAACAACCAAACACATTTGGCATTACTACCTGGTCTCCTTACACAGTGGCTTGTTGAGCTGGTAGCAAAGACAGAAAGTCCACGTAAATAGACAGTCGTTTCACATGAAAAGATTATCATTTCACATGAAAGGATTATTACCAGAGGGGTCACAGAACATGATACTATTATGCTGCACAGAGATACTCTTTTGTCAAGGGGTTTGCTAATATCCTTCTTTAAACAGATCGGCAAAACACAAAATAAGTTTCCTTCACAGTATCGGAGCCTGAAGGATTGCCATTTATGTTGGGTGAGTTTTAACCATCAAGTTCTTTTTATTCACTTTGATGTGTGTTATGAGATCTTTGTTCACTGGTCTCTGGTTGGGAAAAATCAAAGAAGGAAGAGCTGATACAATTATTACTGAACAGACCAAAAGTAAACGACAGGAAGAAAAAACACAGGCGTTTCAAGGTTTCTATCACGTCATTATTATTTATTCATTCCTGGCGTAAAGGCAATAGATATACCACAAGCCCCTCGTGACTTTATTGTAAATTAATTGGGTTGAGATTTATGTGTAGTTGTGGGGGTTTTTTGGGGGGGAGGGGGGGCAGAATCAAATTCAGAAGCACATTGTGTAGTTATGATGGGTTCATCTTTGACCAGCTCGGTAGCTTGACACCTCTGAGATTAGCTTTTATATTAACATAATGGATTGATTTTTTTATGGACTCTCTGTGTGTGTGTGTGTGTGTGTGTGTGTGTGTTTGTGTGTGTACGCATGTGTGCATGTGTATGTACCGTGGGAGAAGTTGGAAGATGTGTTGGGTCTGGCTAAGATCTTAGTATTTTCAAGATAGAAAAGCCTAATAAATCTAACTGAGAAGTGTTGGAGAGATGGGAGAGCATCATAGATTTGCTCCGTTTGATACGAGATTTCGACGGACTGTCATGTTGGAGTAAAAAATTAAATCATCAGTTTCATGGCTTCCATTGCTCAATTTAACACCTCTGTCCGATGCGTGCGAATTAATTCCGTTGGCCAACGGTGCCCTCACAGTGAACTCTGTAATAGCCCTGCAAAATCCAGCTAAATAGTTGAGCCTGATAATTTCTTATTTTCCAGCTGAAAAAAAAAAAAAAGTATGTAACTTTAACACACTTCTCTCACTGAAGAAGATTAAATACCACATGCAAATAAACTGTTCCGACCGAGCGAACAGCTGAAAATCTCCGTAGATATTTAGTAGGGGGGGGGGGGTGATCCAAGCCTTCCAAAACTATTCAATTCCATTGACATGGAAAAATGCATAAAAAATGCACGGGATCCGTGACAGTTTTTCTTGATCTCGTGGTGGAGCGGTAAACATCAGTGGTTTTCTTTTCTTAGCAGGGGCTACAAATATTCCGCCGGGGATTTCCAGAGTTTTGTTTAGTTGATTATAATCTATTTACACAGATGGCCGTGCAAGATTGAGATAGGCTGATCCAGTCGCTTACAAAATTATATTAACAGATATCTCGCCCGAGAATTTTGAAATACATGTATAGTGTGGTATCTATGTAATAAATCTACAACAAAGCACCTAAAACGCTTATGGACTCGAAAACTGCTAGTTGTATCCTTCTGAAATTTGGCACACAACATTTTTTGATATGTTTTTAATTAGGCTACATAAAATTGAAAAAAATGTTACCATGTTTGCGGTTGTTCTAAAAAAAGCGGTAGAAGTTCAATAGTAAACTCGCGATAGTGTTCGATCCGAATCGTACGTTCAATAGAACGACGCGTTCATAACACCAAGCACGTTTTCTTTGAGTAACATTCAGTTTATTTAATCATCCAAAACATCACCATCGAGGTGGGCTCTCCTGCCAAACATTTTGAGTCGCAGGCACAGACATAATTATCACCTTGACCTATATCTCCCACGAATGCCTTGGTTCTCTTCTAGTATAATACAATACTGTACCAAAATGTGGACGAGGAGCCAGGAATAACGATTACGTGTTTAGTTCAATGACGTCAAGACTGCAGCGCCGCCATGAAAGACGATTAGCTGAACAAGCTTTGCAATATTGATTTTGTTGGGGTGCCATTGACAACAGTTATGAATTATTCGTTTGTTATGTTATGCACAGCGGATGCTGTATCATTATTGCCAGCCCTGGTGTTACAGAATGAACAGTAATGTAATTACAATCAAAGTACAAATAGAACTATCAACAGGGGATGAGGGAGGGGAAAGGGGGGGGGGGCGGTTTATTTAACAGAATTCTGATGAAAACACAATTGCAATCGGGACGCATAACTTTTAAGATGAATAAAGGAAAGTGATTGTATCTTACAGTATAACATCATAATTATGTTGTATCCTGCAGCAGACTTTGTTAATCGTAGCGCTCCTCGACAGTATTAACGTTATAATCGGCTTGGATACCGATCCTTGGCTATTTAACTAACGCCCGTCTTTCTTGTCCACTTTCTTCCTTTCATTTTTCTTCTCTCTCTCTCTGTTCATCTCTTTTTCTCTCCTTTTTTCTTCCACTACCTCCTGTCTTCTACCGTCCCCTCTCCTCTCTCTCTCCCTCTTTCTGTCTTTCCTTGCTAGTCCATGCCTATAAATAAATAAATAAATAAATAAATCCCACATCTGTTTACATACATTTACAAATAATAATATGTTCCATATGTTCGGTTGGCCAGACTCAGTTTTTTTCTCATAATAAAATTTGGTTCATGGTGTATGCTGGCTTAGAACTGAACAAGAACAACAAGTGGCCCTATTCTGTTCCACTATGAGCATGGA
The DNA here is from genome assembly GCA_038406235.1 of Peronia verruculata. Taxonomy (NCBI): domain Eukaryota; kingdom Metazoa; phylum Mollusca; class Gastropoda; order Systellommatophora; family Onchidiidae; genus Peronia; species Peronia verruculata. The sequence continues at coordinate 7,304 of JBCAUA010091568.1, forward strand.
CTACAGAATGTACGCACAGTTCTGACGCACTGGCTCTTGGTGCAGAAGACCTGCCAAGGACATGAAAAACCCAGCCATAGTGTGTGTGGGCAGGGGGGGGGGGGCGGGGCGGTGGGTCTTAGTGAACAAAAACAGTGGAATTTCCTCAGTCTGAAGTCTTGGGCCTTTCAATCCATGGGTTGTTTAGACGGTTTTTCTCTTATACATATTAATGAATATGATATACATGACCTGTATATACTTAACAGTTGCGGCATTTTACGCCTCTCAATCTCGCCGTGGAAACATGGGTCAAGAAGTTTCACTTTTTTTTTTCTGCCTCTTAAGAAATATCTTTTTTTTTTGTTTGTTTTTTGTTTTTTAAAGTGATCTTGGGTTGGTGATTTCAGATCTGATTTCCATATTTGAGCAAGCACTTCAGGCTTTTAATATACGTGTTTTCAGGGTTTCCTTTTTCTTAGTTATAAAGACATACAATACCACTGAGAATTCAAGTAAATCGCAGTTACATTTTCAGTTACTATTTTAGACATTTCAAAGTGCTAAAATGGAAAAAATAGTTCATATATTAATTATCAAAACAACATTAGAGATTAGAAATTTGCAGCATCGTGTGAATTGTATCCATTTGTATGGACTCTCCATTTCACGCCTTTTTGAAAGATGTTATGAAATAGAATGTTTGGTATCCTCACGCTCATCTCAACGGCACAAAAATAAATAAATAAATAAATAAATAAATGTGCACTTGACATATCCCATCTGCAGTCCAAGGACTAAATCTATTACTTTGAAATGATCGCAAATGTTCCAGTTTCGTTTTGCTTACCTCTACTGGAATATTTTAAGAAAAAGAAAAATCTATCCAATCAAGAATTTTCTTTAAACCCACTGCATGCGCCAATGGCACAGAAACCGTACTGGTGCCAGTGTGTAGAACTACGGCTTTCCAACTTGCGTTGCTTGAATCTACAGATAAAGCCTCCGTTTATTTGGGATGTAACCATGCTCAAGCTCGTTATTAAGACCATAACCATCATTTAAAGCTGCAAACTTCATTTTTTCATTTGAAAAAAGGACACAGGATTTACCTGGTGACTACAAAATCTTATTCCACTACCTTTTTCGCAGTGGAGAGAGTGAGAAAATGGGAGAAGGAATGTAAAAAAACGAGAGAGACAAAATGAAAGAGAGAGAGAGAGAGAGAGAGAGCAAAAGGTGGGGATCTTGGGGGGGGGGGGGAGGGAGGGGGAGAACAGAGGAATGACCTCGACGGGATGTACTAAAAGAACTAGAGAACAGAAAGTCTTCCTGAAAGACTTTCGTGGCCACAGCACTGTTGACGCACTGGAAGCCTATAGTCAACAGCACTTGAAAGACAACAACAAAAAGCTATTAAAAACAACAACAAAAACTATTAAAGAAAGAGTGGCAATGAAAAGGTACTAACTTACGAGATTTAAATTAAGAGGAAACTGGAATTTCTTTTATTTTGTTTTTGTATTATCACGATGATTATTATATGAAATTTTATTATTATTACCTTCACCATTATCATTTAATATCATAAAATCTAAGACGACTGCCAATCAGCAACTAATCAAATACACTTTTAAAAAGTAGAAAACGAAAACAATATGGAAAACTCGACAGTGAAAAAAACTGATAGCACTGGCCAAATTTTCGAACCTACTTGATTCTTCGTTAGAGCAATAAAGTAAACGTACAAAAAGAGTATTGTTGTATACGAAAGTAAATGTTAATTATACAGTTCGTTTATTATTATTATTGTTGCCTTTGTTATTATTGTTATTGTTACATGGTCTTTTATTATTTTCCTTATCATCGTCATCAATATCATCATTATCATCATCATCTGATTCATCTTATAAAAATATAATAAAACTGTCAGACCGGCAACTAGCAAAACAATTCAAGAAAAACAAATAACACAGAAATGTATAACTTGATAGTGATGGTCTCTGCCAAATTTTCGAGTCAACGACTCTTCTTCAGGGCAATAAATAATGAATCATCATCTGATTCATTTTATGAACATGTTTTTAGACAAAGAAAAATCTCTGTCATTAGGCTTTTCTTGATAAACCACGAACAACATCTTTCAATAAATTTCTACTTCAATTCATCATAGTCACCTGCGACACCACTGGAACCTTCATCATCTGTACTATTGTTATCTTGTGGCAAAACTGCAGTTGGAGTGGCACAAGGTTTTTTTCATGGCTAGGTATTCATTTCAACGCTAACCAGCAGTCTGGGTATATACTTTACTGTTGGAGGTATTGCTGGACAGAACGGGCATTTCATATTGCAAAAATATATCGAAATTTTAGACGTAAAATGGCCAATTTAAAAAAACAAAAAAACAACAAAAAAAAAAAAAAAGAACAAACAAATGAGTAAAGAAACAAAGAGCCTGACGAGACAAAAAAAAAAAAAAGGTTTTTGATTTAAACCTGCGTACCAGAAAACAGAGAGTGAGCATATTGATAAATTGCCGGGTGGCAAAATCTTTGTTGACTCATGTAATCAGTGTCAACCCAACTTCATCGAATTTATCATTTGACGAAACAACTAAGGCTTCTTCTGACCATGGGAATGTGGAATGAAGAAACAATAAAGGAAGACCTAAGAAGAAGGTTTTGAACAACTAAACGTCATGGCTCCAAACCAGAAACTACCACAAAAATATCCAGTTGCAACGAAGGATTGGGAGATGGAAGGAAATGATCGTCAAGGCTATGGAGCAAGACACCTGGTGATGATGATGGTGATGATGATGATAATGATGATGATGATGATGATAAAAAGACTTGCAACCTAAAAATCGTACATATATTCATTTAATTTAACCATTGTAAATCAGACGGTGTAGAATTCTAATTGTTCCAAAAATGTATTTTTTTTTTTGTTTTTTTGTTTAAACAGAATTGAAAACCGTTTCCTATACAATAAGCAAATCATTTCATGAATATTTTCCTTCGAGTACAACAATATCCTATTTACATGTTATATGCTTTCTATATTTCTCTGAGAAAGAGCTGACTAAGCTTGAAAATTTGGCGAATTTTATCAACATCCAGTTATTCATATTGTGTGTGTGTGTGTGTGTGTGTGTGTGTGTGTGTGTGTGTGTGTGTGTGTGTGTGTGTGTGTGTGTGTGT
>JBCAUA010091579.1:0-10488 GCA_038406235.1 Peronia verruculata
AAGTTATGCATTCTCCCCCCCTCCCCCCCCCCCCCCCCCCCACACACTCACACCCCTCCTCTCTCTCTCTCTCTCTCTCTCTCTCTATGTGGTTTCTGTTCTGTGTTTTCAAATCTTCAAAAATATACGTATATCCCTTCTCAGATCTAATACTTGTCGACATCTCCTTCCTTCCTCACCATATACACATTCCCAGGTTATCTGTAAGCTATTGACCTCTGTCGTTGTCGTAAGTAAGAGTGCCTTTGAAGATGTGGCACTAATATTCTCCAACCCTCTGTCTTCCATTGCTTTACTATAATAAGCAAATCCCATGTCTGTTCGTTTTCGACTGTTGTCGTCTCATCTCTTTCTTCGTCGTGTTCCTCTGAAGTTACGCCTGACTCTATAATGTAGGTTGGTTTTCACAGGGCCTAGCAATCGAGTCTACGGCATCTTCCTATTTCGCCTGTATGGATACATTATTTCTTTCTCTCACCAGTGATGACTTTATAAAGCTAGAAAGTTTCGATTCCATTATTACACGACCTCTCAACACTGGTTGTCCTCTCCAGTTCTAGTAAATTTCAAAAGTGTGAATTTATCCCGCTCTATTTTATTGAATAACATAAATCATCTAGGTCTACATCACAGCAGAGCAACAGACAAAAGTAAATAGTTTTTAAATGCTGTATTCAACATTATTATTTAGTTTAAAATTAAGTCAATGCAAGGCTAATGAGTTAAGAAATGCTAGTTTTTCTCCTTCCAGTGAGCGCAGATTCGAATTACATAATACTTTAAAATACTTTGTTTACTCACTTGAAAATATACTGCAGCGCATTCCTCTTCGTACTAGAATGGCGTAGCGGAAGCACAGAAAAGAATGGCTGAATACGATAGAAAGTTAAGATATGTTTTGGTATGTACGTGTCGCATTTAGAGAGAGAATTTTATTAATATAGACAACAACCGAACTTTGGTACAAATTTCATGGTACTAAATGAAATATTGAAGTGAAATTTTAATATCGGCGGCAAAGCTATAATTTCGTTTGAACTCTAATAACACGACAGGTGATAGAAAAGCCGATTGTTTCGTTTACCGGCACCATCAAATAGATAAATAAATAAATAAATAAATAAATAAATAAATAAATAAAATTTATGGATATGGTAGAATTTATATGAGCTTCAGGAGACAGTTCAAAGTGACAACCAAGACATCATATTCTTTTCTCTGAAAACAGTAGCTCCCATCGCTACCCATAAATATTATTGATTGTCCATATCAAGAAAACCACAGGCCCTATTTGATTACAGCATTGCGCTATCTGCAAACGCCACGAAGAGCTATTTTTGCTGTACTCTCCAAGAGCAATAGACCATGTCAAGATATTCAATATTACCTTTGCATTATCGTTTTATAGAGTCATATAAGACATTTGCCAAGAGTGTCCGATATTGCTCAATATTTTACAAGACTATGTGATTAATTCCTGAAGGGAGATGATGTAAGAGGTTATTCTTTGGCCCAGGGAATGTAATAACGTTTCAGTAAAGCGTGACGGAATCTGATGAAGCTCTCAGACATAGAGGGTCAGAAACAGTAATGTTGCTGTTGTTGATTTTTCGATCAAAATAATAGTCGCCTTTCATATCTTCGCTCGTTTTCATTCAAAGAGAATAGTCGAGTTTGGAATTAGTTCGAAAATTATTAGTATCAAACCTTCGAAGCTACTGATGGAAACCAATGCTACTTAGCTTTTCGAAAGGAGATAAGTGTGAGAATCATTCCAGTAAAGACCATGTTACACATTTACAGTGAACTTCTTAAACAATTTGAATGTACATGTAGAGAAACAATTTTCAATGTCAAAACGTCAACTGAATTTCTGATTAGTTTACCACTTTTAGCCATCATCATATGGCTATAAGAATATGTGCAATCACACCATCCTGGAGAGTATCTAAAATTCTACCATTTTTTTTTTGTGTTGTAGGCAACCGTAGGATTCATAGGCTGCAGAATTTACAGGTGTTTCAATAGAGGTGTAGCAATAGTAGTAACAACACTGTGACGTAATCAAAGAAATCGAAAACGTTTTTAAAAAAAATAGTATCTTAATCTAGGCTAACCTCAGACTTTATTTTCTTTCGTCTAGGTTAGATACTAACGCAAACAATTACATACATACGCACACATACATACGCACACGAAGCACATACACCAGGCAACATAGCAACAAACACAATATACACACGCTATACAAAAACAAAAATAAATAACGGGAAAATGAAACGGAACACAGGCGACATAGAATCATTTCGTTGTAAAAATACAAACCTAATCAGTTACGCAAAACAAACAGAACATTTGGTATTTATTTCGCTTTTCGAGGAAAGAAATCAGATTTCAAAGACACACGGAATAACACTATGTTAAGATAACCAAAGAAAAAGAAAATGGCCTTGTTAATAGAGATGACTCTTTAACTTTTGATGAACAAGAATGGTTTCATATGCCTGCAAGTAGGGGATATTAAGTCAGTGGACAAGATTTACGGCCTATGTGCCGAGAAAGAAGTGATTACTATAAAATACAGGCACAATCAAACAAGTTTTCACACAGGGATCACCGATCGGCAAACAATGGGTTTAAACATCGTCTTTTGCTTCTCCAAAGTCTTTGGTAAAACCTAAGTAAAGCTACATCACCTCCAAGTGCTCAGTCACCAATACTGGCGCAGAAACAAACAACAATAAGAAGAAACACAGACATTGCAGAGAGCCACAGTAAAACGGAGGTTCGCTAAGTCACTCGTTCCTAGCTGACAGCCCACAATTTCAACAAACAAACAAGCATGTAAAAAAAAAGCATTGGTCGCTCTGTGAAAATTTATTTCTGGAGCTGATGCAAACTTCTCTGTGCTCTATCCATAGCTGCCATTTTTTTTTTTTTTTTTAGAAAAGAGACATTCAAAAACCTTTGCCGCTGTGTGGAATTTTGTCTTCTCAGCTCTAATTAACGTAATTAAGATGATTTCATTCCTTCCAACAAAAGGTATTTTGGGAGAATGATTTCATCAAACCTTGTTAGATGTGATTTTGTTAGATTGTAGCAGGGCAAAAAAAAAAAAAAAAAGGCAATTTTCACTCCTGCAGCGACGATTGTTCGTATTATTGGATCAAACAAGAGATAGTTAGGCGCTTAGAGCTTGAACTGTATGGGGATAAGCGCTTTATAAACACTCTCTATTATTATTATGATCAATCTGACTCTTAGAAAATAACATTTTTAAAAATGCTGAACTACTGAAATAAGCTTTGTATAGAAATAAGAAGCTGGTCTGGCCAAGTGACCTTACAAAATATGAGAACCACGCAATACTGCAATGTATTTACAAATCATTTGAAATTATCCTTTAAAATGAAATAAAAATAAAAGATGTGGATTATAAATAAGGGGATACTTTGCACATTCTGTCATCTAGGTCTCATCCAGACAATAGCAGTTGTCCTCCCAACTCGTTCTGAACTTAGAATGATGTAAGATTTATTTCTATGCTCTAAATAGATGTGGACATGTATAGCTTGAATAATGTGAGGGTCGCATAGGCTGCCAGCTTACAGATCACGGAAAGTAATGGAACAGAGCGCAATATTTCAGTTATTTTCCCAGAGAGAGGATAGCACAACGGAATCTCCGTACTGCGGCCGTTTCTTGTCCACACACCACGCAACAGACAGCCACGGCAAGAGACGATAAGAGTTTCGAGTCTCGTGCGCTATGTTTTTTTCCGTTGGAGAGAAGAAATCATTGCTCAAAAGATATTCGTTCTCTCAATGCACCAGTCACCTTCTTACTTCAGTACACATCCTTTCATTTTCTCACAACACCCCACCATAACGGACGACGGGGACTTCAGTTTTTCGATTGAAGCAGGACCTATTTGATTTGACACAACGCGTCCCAAATATTCTTCAAGAGACGTTATGGGAAAGAGGTGGGACAAAATTGGGGAAGAAGTCAACGGTAGTGGTGGGGTTGATCTAGACCTTGTACATGTAAGGACTCACTTACTTCTTGCAATATTATTATTTTTTATCTGGAGGTTAAAAAAAGAATTCTCACACAGAACTTTGGCCGTCTCAAACGCTCGTCGTCAGTAGCCTGGCTGCCATACGTGTTTGCTCAAACCTTTCGTTTCTACTGAAGTAAATTATAAATACAAGAAATCTTTTGATATGGGTCATTTGTCATTCTTTTTAAGATAATTTTATGGGATAAAAAGAAAAATATAGTCTATGTAATAGACCACAGATTAAAGTATATAAATCTCTATCTGCATCGGTCTAATTTATTTTATCAGCCTTAGTGTGCATGTGAAAACAAACATTGAAAGATTAAACTGAGTATAAAATGAAAGCATTTTATATTAAAAAAAAAAAAAAAAAGTAAACAGAAAAGAAAAGCAACAAAGTTATCTTTTCAATAAGAAGGAAATCATCAAGTGATCAACAACTTGCCTCAGTCAGATATATCACCTCTGTGTGCCGTCCAGGTTTCTCTATGCGATAGAAAATTCTGCGTCTAGTGTTTGGGAAGCCTGTAATTTCTACAAATTGACAGTCTTTAGCTACTTTGATCAACTTGTTTGTGCAAAACCAACAACGATTCGACGCTGAACATGTGAAAAACAGTTATTTAAAGCTGCATACAGCCCCAGAAACAGACTCTTCTGTGAGATAGAGAGACATCTCCTTGAAAGTCTCGTTATCCTTAATTCTGCATTTCAATTCTCGAGTCCACAAACGAATCAAGACAAAACAAATAATTCATCATTCTACTCAACAGGCTTGATCATACAACTTGATAGGCTCGATTACTTTCCTTGACAGATTCCATCAAGCCACTTGACATATGAATTGCGTCATCATACATTTTGTTTTCTCTTTTGCTGCTATCAACTGTCATGTAACCGAATCGATGAGTACGGGAAGAATCTGTGTACAGGAACTAGTAAACACTTGAAAGACAGCGTCATAGCACGGAGAAGCCTTGGAAAAAAAAAACAAAACAAAACAAGGTCGCAAGATCAACAATAACTGAGTATAACAACAAAGCCACAAAAACAAAAAAAAAACAAAAAAACAAAACAACAAACAAACAAACACAGAAACACTGACGTAATGAAGATTTATAGTTAGCGACGTCAAGAGGCACGACAGTTGTAAAAGGACTGATTACTTTAATCTTTGTCTTTAGAACTTTGCCCTCTAAAGTCTTCGAGCTTTGTTAATTCTCCCAAATACATACAAACAGCATTTTAACTCTTACGGCCTCATTAAATACTCCAGTGTAGTTGGTGCTAAAGACATGTTTACCTTTGAAAATGTAATGGAAATTAAGACAGTTTGATATTTCCAATCGATATTCTGGTTTGTCACAACAATTGACAGTTTGTATATCCAGATGACTTGATATAAGCTCCACGGCTTTTACTCTAAATACGGTGTTTTGGAAGGAAATTCCAAATGCAAACATTGTGGGCAGTTCTTCCACTAGATCGGTCCCTTTAGAAATGACAATTGATGTCATAAGGAAAATATGCTATATAATACCGCATTATTACATTAATATAATTATGTTCTGTTTTAAAAGGTAATTCATTCAGAGCAAAATATCATGAATGAATCTCTGACTAGATCAGTCTATTAACAAGTGCAGCGCAGGATCAAAAGCCCATAAAGTGTAATCCGCCTAAAATAAAGACAATTTCTCTGAGATCTGAAATAAAATACATAACATACATTTAATTTTGGTTGACACATCTTCTCGGGCCTGCAACGCTGACATCATGACTGTTTCAGTGTTTCCACGTGCACCAGAAACTGTGAGCAAAACATAGAGACAAGAATCAATACCACTGGACAGAAGTATGTCAAGTATCCCCATCTTTAAAGCAGATGGACAGAAAATGATGACAAGAAAACAACTAGCTCTTTGCTTAATCCATGACACAGCAAAAACAAGCCAGTATATCATTTTCTGTCTTTCTTTGTCCTCCTATATTGTATCTTTTCTGTCTTTCCTGTCTCTCTCTTTCTCAGTCTCTTTGTTTGTTTGTCTGGTTTTATTATTATTATTGTTATTTTCTTTTTGTTTACTTTGTTTCTTTGCAAATTCGTTTATTTGTCGTAATTTTCATTCGTTCTGTTTATGTTTCCTTTACTCTTTCTTTCTTTCGTTCTTTCTTTCTTTCTTTCTTTCTTTCTTTCTTTCTTGCTTTCTTGCTTTCTTTCTTGCTTTCTTGCTTTCTTTCTTTATGTATTTGTTTAATGTCTTCTTCCTATGTTTCATTCATTCTTATTGTTTTGTCCTTTATTATCTCATTGTCACGTTTACTTCCTTTTATTATTATTATTATTATTGTCATTTTAAAGCAAAGAGAATGCGTGAAAAATCATCTACATGTTTTGTTGCGCTTGTTTTTATATTTTTTTTTTCTTCTCATACATCCTTTTTGTATTTTACATTGTTACAGTTATTATTATTATGAAGAAAATGGCTCTTCTTATTGAACAACAACAACAACAAAATTATTTAAGAAATCGTTTAATAGAAAACTAAGTTTCAGCGAAAGCAACATAAAGTGTTTCTTTATCGTTGACATGTTTGTTAACATTTGGGAAGCTCGTTGGGCGGTGAAAATGATTGATTCTTCTTGTTTTCGTGTGCTTTGTGCTTGGGCTCTATGTATGTCCTGTCTGTTTGTCTGTTTGTCTGTCTGTCTGTCTGTCTGTCTGTCTGTCTGTCTCTCTCTCTCTCTGTGTGTGTGTGTGTGTTTTCAGAGAATCCTTTGAAACGTATGATTGACGTACTTTCCGGCATTACTGAATCGGTTAGATGAATCAGAAACGTCAGTAGCTAGTAAATATTTTGAAGAGAACGCCAAAGCCGGGGCAAACCCATACACAATCAAGGTCACAATCCAATCTATAACAATAACAAAAAGCCTTGCAGAGGAAGAAACAATATATTGCTTAAGTTTTTAAATTTTTAGTTTTATCCTTACATCTAACAAAACGGTTTCCGAATGTCTACTTTATCATAATTACATATGATTTCAGAGCTGCTCTAAACTTTAACAACATCGAATTGCTGATGAAATAACAAACTTAGTTTTCCCGAGTGACGGAAGTTACATGCAGTTTTATTAAAATCTAACTTAAGACCTAAGCCATTAGGCTCATTTTCACTCATTTTTCGAATTCTCAAAGCTGAATAAGAAGAGGGTCTGCATGGGTGAAACTTTTAGACATTGTTTGATATCCTCTGAAAAGAACTATAACAAACAAACAAACAAACAAAAAATGTAAATTTTTAATAAGCAAGATTCCCTCGAGGAGGAGACAGGGATACTTAATAATATCTGTGTTGCTTCACATCTTATTTTTTTTTTTTTCAGTTTTGTTTTTGATGCTGACCTAAGATAACATGTAATGATATGCTGATTTAAAAAAAAAACTACAATAAGACTCATGAAATTCATTAAAAAAATATTGATGACTTATTGACACTAGTGGTGGGTCACGATGCAAGGCTGGCTAAGGGAGGTGGGGATTAGATGTATTCATTATGAACAAAAGCTCCATTAAGCTGTGAAGCAATTTCTTAAAATCCAAAAGTGGATGATATTGTAAAACATGTTAGTAAAGAAACTTTTACAGATGTTTAAAAAAAAATTGTGTTGGGATTTGAGCAATATCTTTTTATTTCAGCTGACAGCAACAACAGCAACAACAATAACAAAACAAAACAAAAGAAAATAAGCAAACAAAACAGGGGAAGAGAGAGAGAGAGAAGGAAAAGAAGAAGGAGAAGAAAAAGAAGAAAAGGCAGAACAAAAGGAAGAGAAAGAAGAAGAAGAAGGAAGAAGAAGAAGAAGAAGAAGAAGAGAAGGAAGAAGAAGAAGTAGTAGGAATTTGCTTTGAAAATTTATAACAGATCATTACCTTTGAGTTGAAAGTGGAAGATAGAAAAAAAAAGATCAACATAAATCAAGAGCTCAATGAGGATTGTTTTTGACCAACGTTTTTACTTCCCTTTATCAGATACATCTTGAAGAATACGTGTAAAGAAGGAAAACTTACTTTTCTTCTTGTCATTTGAAAAACTGATAGTAAAATTACTTTTTACTAAAATTATTGCGATATGAAGAAAACTGTTCCCTTATACAATGATTTTTTAATTTTCTTTTTTTCTTTTTATAATGTGCATTTCAAACAAAGCGTGTAAAAGTAATTTATTCCCCATTTTTGCTGCAATTTCAACACCATTGTGCCTGACAAAGGGAAATGAAAAGGCTGATAACAAATAATCCCCATTGGTATAGAATTTCACTTTTTTTATTTTTTTAAGCCTGAAACCATCAGAGGGGAAACAACAACAAAACACAGGGTTTAAAAGCTCCTACATGTATAGGATTCACACATGTACTTATAAACTAAACATGGTATTTCAAAATTGTGGAAAAGAAGTTTCAAATACACTGATAACTTTTGTAACTTTTATTTTAGAAAACTATAGGACAACAGTCCAAATGATAATATAACTGGCTACTAGTTAGATGAGTCAGTAAATAAACTTTATGTTGTACATCAATGGGAAATCTTTTTAATTAAAGATACTGAAACATTGGAACAGATGGCAAGAGAACTTAATGATAAAAAAGGGAAGGAAGAGAGGGGGATAGAGCGAGAGAGAGAGAGAGAGAGAAAGAGAGAGAGAGACGGACCAATGTTAAAAGCATTCTAAATCATACAACACGAAGTACAACATTAAGGTTGTAAAGCGATAAGATTAAGGTACCTAGAGGGTTAGATGAGCAATCATAAAACTAGAGATCGTAATTATTATTACAATAATTTTTATCTTCATCAGGAAATGGGAAATGATTGCTTTATGATTATTCTAATCGCAAGAAGCTTTTACTGCAATAAATAGTACCCCCTCATGGAAATTAGCGCTTTATTTCCGCCCTCATGAAAAAGTCACCTCTTCATTTTAATTTTCATTTTAAAATTTAAGAGCATTTAAAAGAAAACAACTTTGTATCACCATTGACGAAGAATTATAAAGGCTTCGAATATGCTGTCTGGTGGAGGAATATTGGCAAGTTGAAACGTTTACGGACACCATTTATCACAAGACGACTTGGCACCCCCACAGTCAAACTCATTTTCCCACTCTCTGTGAGATTGTAACGAGATTAAACTCCTAAATCAATAGAGCATCTCTACTAGAAACGACAGGTGTCAACACCTGCTCTATAAAATATCAGAAAAATAGAGACGTCAGCTTATAATTCACTGAACTGTGGTTATCATGTCCTCTCCAAGCGTCTCGTCCGTCTTTGTTGGCGCCACCACCATATCGTCCTGACATCTAAGAGTTTAAATAGCAAACGTGTCAACTTTGAGCTGAGTATGAGAGTCTGGCGTGAGTAGTCAGAGTGGATGAGGGAGGGACTGACTTCTACAGGATTAGTAGCCTGAATCTCAGGAAGGTGGAGTAAACAGTTCATTTATCATCAGCTGCCTTCATACTTAATCCTCTTGAGTTTCCTCACGTTGCCAGGGTAAGGACTGATACAGGAACTTGGGAATTAAACTAAAACATTAGGTTGGGAAACACTGAAATAGATGAGATTCGTACTTCTGATTTCCTTGGAGATAACAGGCAAAAGAGTAATAGACGAGAATAATAATGTAAAGCTCATCGAGGAGAAAGGCCAAATACAAAGCAAACGCTCACTCAAATAGACATATGAATTGAATGGAATTGTCTTTGGTTGAACTGCATCAGTCATTTAGTCAAATGAAACAACAGGATATTTCAGTCGAAATTTAAATGATGGTGACTTGTTTAAGATGATGTTTAAGATACGTGATTATGGGGGCATTGCCAAATTTACAATTCGAGAGCCTAGAGATAGACACTGAATGGACAGTATAAAAGTAAATAGGAGCAGTCTGAAAGCGTAAAAAAAAAAAAAAAACTACAGGATTTGAAAATCATTTAATTTTCGATGAACCGGCGGCTCCTGGTCTTCTCTAATATTCAGTACACCAAGGTTTTTCATTTTACGAATTATATAGATACACTCAGAGCATACAATTGGCTTTTATTTCCAGACTGAATTTCCAGACTGTCCTCCCAAAGGAGCAGGAACGAGGTATGGCACAAAAAGAAACTGAGTACCGTTTAGAAAGAAAAAAAAAATGCTTCAGGACGAAAAGGCAGTGGAAGGTGATTCAGTTTATCTTAAAACCCTTTCAGTTCATTTTTAATGGGATGACTGACATAAAGAATGGAATGAACATCCCCTGGGAAACACAAAGAACAGTTCTATGATTTTATTATTCATTGAGCTTTTTCGTTTGTTTGTTTGTTCAGTATAAATTACCAAACTGAGTTAAAATGGATGAACAATGGAAACAGAAA
>JBCAUA010091590.1:0-10488 GCA_038406235.1 Peronia verruculata
ATAGATAGATAGATAGATAGATAGATAGATAGATAGATAGATAGATAGATAGATAGATAGATAGATAGATTTCAGAGACTTACAGACAGAGAGAAGACTCCACAAGGCGCTGAATCCCTGACCCTAGTTAAGACGGTGAGACCATTTCCTGCCGTTTACTTTTTATTTATCCGTCCCCTTGTACCGAGGAGAGAAAGAGCTTTCGCTCTCTGGCAAGCTGGACGGCCTGGCTGGGTGGGATGTTTTGGGTCTTCGGGATTTCTCTCACATCTTAGATCTATGTCTTCCTCTTCCCATGTACCCTGACATTCTTTTGTTGTAGGCTTTACTGACAAATTGGAAGGGTACCGTGAGTGTCACATGTGCAGACCACCTGACTGTTTGTCTCTGAATGTGGTTGATCACAGGTATTGTTCCCACCATTTCTCTGACCCTAGTGTTTCTCATCATATCCTGTCCGGTCTTCTTTTCCTACCTTCAAAACTCTAAAGCGCGGATGCTGAGTTTTAAACCCTGAAACAGTGTGGATCCCACTCTCAGACAGAGAGATCTAAAGATAACTGTTGTCGGTTAAAATTGGAACTTCTCAGGGTTATTTTGGCGCTCTATAGAAACTACTAAAAAGTTTCGAGGTGGGTGGGGGGCAGTGGTATATAAGTAGATTCTTTGCTCCCACCTGCAGGTGGTGAAAGCCCAACATCAGTAGGATGCCTCCCAAAAAATGCCAGGTTGGACGTTCCAAGAGTGATATTATGATCTCTTTGCTGCTGTCTTCTGTCCCGCTCTCTTTCCTCCCTTCTTCTTGGTTTGTTGTTGTTCTGTTAGGTTTTAACGACACATCAGCACAATCACGGCTATATTGTGTCAAACACGGTAAGATACGTTTAGACGTCAAGAAGAAGAGAGGAAAGAAAGTAGGACAGAAGATAAAAACAAGGAGATAGAGAGACGAGATGTTTCTCCTGGAATGTAGAGGAGGCACTCCGTTATAGAAGCCCAGCCGATGACGGGCTTGCACCGCCTGCAGGTGGGAGCAGAAAGCCTACTTGTAAATGTATCTTACCGTGTTTGGCAAGATAATAATAGTTGTGATCATGCTGATGTGCCGTTAAACTCCAGTAGAAACAAACGAACAAACTGACACACAGTCCCTATAGATCTGCATGACCTGTCTGGTGTTTACATCTGGTCAGAAAGAGTTGTAAATCCCTGGACCTGACAGAGAACTCTGGGACTGAATGTGATAAAAAGTTTTTTGTTTTTTTTTTCTCTCTCTTAAACCTTTCAATCCCAAGGAAGTAGAATTATTTGAACTCTTTGAAGAAGTTGTCGGTTTTTGGTGCGAATCATTTTTGTGGGTAGAGATTTGGAATTTGCAAATTTTGCCCGGACAGCAGCACGCAGTCTACTCTTCCGTCGATTTTGAACTGCCAAGGATATTTTAACATGTGCAACAAACAGACAATCTATCAGTATATTGTCAGAGGAGACAACCACCAGCAGGAAGGTGCCAGACGTATATATATATGTTATGAGATAAAATATTTAGATTTATGTGCTCAGCTAATCAATTTCCCCATTTTTTCCCTTATGAATGCATCCCCTGCTAAGTGGACACCCTGTGTTACTTTTGTTTGCTACATCAGCAGGTAGAATCAGCCCAGCTCAAACATCTTTCACAGCATTAATTAATTGCTGTACTTGAAAGAAAAAACTACATTTGGTGAAAAACAACAAACAACTCCTTTTATAGAAATGTCTTTAAACAAACAAAACAAAACAATACAAACAACAACAACAAAAACAAAAACAACAACAACAAGTACCATCCCTTGACCCCACGAGGGAAAATTGGCTTGGGCATTTCAGACCGCGTCGCCGCTGTGCAGCGCTACTGTACTTTCCCCGATATACATCAGGTACCCGTTTTACAGATGGGTGGGCTGAGGAAAATTGTGTGTTAAGTTTCTTTCCTAAGGATGCAACATGCTCCCGTTGTGATTCGAACCACCGACCTCTGCTTCCAAAGGCCGCAGCAGAAATGACTTAGCAAACACGCTATATTGTTAGGCTATGATATTAAAATTTTGAAAAATAAAAACTAGTCCCCTAAAAAATGATAAATGTATGCCGTAAAATTACAGCAAATCAAATTGTCGTAAATTATAGTGTTAATTGATGGTAAATTTACAGCAAATAACTGTAAATTTATAGACAGTTTTTACAGTGTCTGTTTCGGAGATCTCTGAAGGAGGTTAAACACAGTAAAGACCCACTGGCAATGAAAATCCGTGTAACTGATAGACGGTGCATTCAGTTTCAGCCTGAATGGAACATCAGTTAAGCTGAGCCGTAGCTGACCTTCGGACCAAATCTGTTTTGTTGTTGTTGTTGTTGTTCTTAAGAATGTCGTGTATTCAGTGTGAGTCCGAGTGGAACACCAGCAAAGCTGAGCCGCTGAAGACCACGACGGGAGGGAGAGCCCCCCCCCCATCCCTCGCTTTCTCCCACCTGCAGGCGGTGAAAGTCCGCCATCGGTAGGATGTCTCCCATGGAAGGCCATCCTCGGCATTCCAGGGAGAACATCTCTCTCCTCTCTCTCTCTCTCTCTCTCTCTCTCTCCCTCTCTTTCTCCTTCTTTGCTCCTGTCTTCTGTCCCGCTATCTTTCCTCTCTTCTTCTTGACGCGTAAACGTATCTACCGTGTTTGACGCAATATAGCCACGTTCTTGCTGATGTGTCGTTAAACCCTAACACAAACAAACAAACAGACAAACCTCAGCCCCCCCCCTCCTAAAAAAAAAAAAATCTTTTCTCCTTCTTTCTTTCCTCTAACACAACGAGCCGACAAGAGACGCATAAATTCACAGACATTTTTCCAGAAGACTTCGCGAAGAAACAAAATGTAGTCACAGGAGGAGAAAAAGCGACACTGGTACAGGTAAACTCTGCTCCCCCCTCCCCCCTCCCCCTCCCCATCTTACCTGCTCAAACAACGCCAAAGCGACGGCCTGACAGCTCTGAAAAACGACTCACCCACATTTCACGCGCGCCAGCTGAACACATAAGCACTTTTTAAAAACTTCTTCTTCTTCTTCCACTGGAGCACATTACTAGTAGTGTAAGGTAACTGAGAGCTGTTTTCAACACAGATTAACTGTGTGTTCCCAACTATTTAAGTATGTTATATTTCTACGGCATGAAAAGACAAAAATATCGTATCATTTCATTCTTTGATAATGGCATTAAACTTTGGTATCACTTATGAACTAAGTTGAGGCGGCTCTGTTGAATTTAGTATTTTCATTTAACCGAAGTTTTGTCAAAATATAAAAGACAACATTTCCAGATCTATCCCAACCCTCTCTCTCTCTCTCTCTCTCTCTCTCTCTCTCTCTCTCTCTCTCTCTCTCTCTCTTTCTCTCTCTCTCTCTCTCTTTCTCTTTCTCTCTATTTCTTTCGGATATTTCACGGGGAAAAGTACTGTATGTTTTTTATTTCCCCTGCCGAATTCTTGTGATTGTTTTCAGTCACTTTTTTTCTGCCAGCATCCTTGCCAGGTTGGACTTCGTGATCAACGAAGTCCAACCTGGCAAGGTTATTGACCAGCTATTGACACACTGAAAACTATTCCACTAGCAGGTCTGTTGAGGAGAGACACATTAGCTGAAAATCCGTGGGAAATCTAGAGAAAATACATTCTTTACTATTTTCACAATGTCTCGGTTTTCTTTGCACTTCATTTGCACTGCTAGAACATCGGGTAACAACACTACCAATTAATCGAGTTCCAGTTTCAATAATTATGTCAAAATGCGGACAATTATGTAATATCCAGTATCAGAAACAGTAGCTAACATATTATTTTGTTCATCGATTAATTTTGAATAGAAGGTGTGTACCAGTGAGAACGTATGTGGGGAACATATCACTCGTGAACTGTTATAATGTTTTAAAGCCAACTTCTCCACTCTGCACAGCACGAGTTCTCTCTGCGTATCTTAGGAATGTGGAAGCATCGCATGTTTGTGTAGTGAGTAGATTTCTCTCGTTAAATCGTAAGCACACTATTTTTATGATATGGCTTTATTTCTAATGCGTACGTTACTCCACTGGAGCTAATCTTGGAGCCAAACCGTTCACCAACTTAATTTTCACCAACTGCTGCACCAGTTTAGTTAAACGATCGAACTATGTCAGCACTGAATGTTTATGCTAGTAAAGACACTGAGCTTTCGTGGAAACAAATTAACAGAACAAAAATTTATTCTGCAATAGAATTGTTCCGACCAAGCGAACGGCTGGAATTCCCCGTTTAATTTTAGTAACAGGAGCTACAAACAAACTGTTCATTATCATTGACATAAAAAGAAAATGCACAGGATCGGGGACAATTTGGTGTCGGATCTCGTGGTGGAGCCGTAACAAACATCAGTGAGTGTTCTATTTTAGCAGGGGGTACAAACAATCCTTCGGAGATTTAGAATTTTTGCTTAGTCGAACATGAACTATTAGCCAAAGCTTATTGCAGCTATAGGATTCTTTCTTGATACTAACCCCGTTGAGATGTTTCAAATTATATTTTATGGAGTGTGTGATTCAGTACGAGTGGGTACAGCAGTGTAAATATGCACGAGAAAGTGTGTTTGCAGGCAGGCATGTTTTACAAAGTGTGGAGTCCATGTTCCCTGGGAGTTAAATTGTTAATAAAGTTTATTTAGCTCATGTTTTCTCTTTCATCGACCGATTTTATATTTAATATTTTATCTCACGTTGGAGATGAGGTTCAGAAATGGCCCAATGCATGTGAATGTAACAGCATGGCCAAAATGAATCATTCATTCAATTATCCTTGTCCTCAGGCTTCAGAGTATCATCGATCTCTGGGAAACTCCGTAATGGAAGACATGCCCGATAGATCCATTGCATGTGACGTCACAATCCGGACGTTTTGTCACCCGGTCAGCGAACTCAAAATGGCTGACGCGAAAGTAAAAAAAGCTCAGGGCAATGGGTCTATGAATCATGTTTATCATCATCTAACAGTCCACAGTGGGGGAGGGAAGGCGGGGAACATGATCGAGGGAGTTAGACGTTTGTCTCTTGGTGGCAGTGTGACAATGTTGCCAGTTCGAATCTTACAGGTAAATGAGACAAATTAGATACTGCCGGCTTTTTCTATCATTTATTTATCTATTTATTTGTGAGTGGACGTAAACTATGTGTCAGGTATGAAACCAAGACGCCTTTTTAGAATAGTGAAAGTGATCATAAAACGTATAACACAAACATACAAAACAAAAACAAACACAAAAATTCACTTAGTTTGAGTTTATCATAGGCACAATGATTTTGCACTGATTTCCTAAATACACACACACACACACACACACACACACACACACAAACTGTATAAATAGTACAGGAATAAGCCAGGGCCGCTGGCCAGAGAAAAAACCCTGTCTTGCGTAAGTTTGATTGCTCTTACTTTTCGTTTTGTTTCGTTTTTTTTTTTTTTCAAAATCTAAAAAGTTCTGTGCATATTTTTCCCTTCAAAATGTTCTTTTTTAAGACAGCTTTTTAACCCTGCACAGGCCAGTACAACCAGCTGAAGAGCCAGTGACTTTATTATGACGTTTATTTCTTCTCAAGAAAAGACCGTTTGAATCTGTATGTCTGCAATAATCTTTCATTTATCTGTCGTCGAGTTTTTTGTCTTGGGACGTTATTTGGCGACCTCAATCCTTTAGGCGTGTGATGCATTATTTGTCTTTCCGCCGGAAAGGTCTGTTTGTTTTCGGCGCGGCTGGCGGAGCAGGCACTAGGTGAGTACAGTATACATACAATAGCTGTACAGCGCAGTACGGTACTGAGCACTTATGTATGGTACAATGGACAGTACAGTGCTGCTCTAGAACTGTAATATTGTTAATTTTACCATTTTCAAATACTATATTATTATCATTATTATTATTATTAGTGTTGTTACTACCACTACTACAGTAGTAAGTATTATTATTGGAAGTGGATCGGTAGGGAAGATATTCCCTGCCAATGTACTGTTCATCCGTAGGGAAGGTGGTGTACTAGGTCATCATTTATGCACGGACAAAATGATGTAGGTGATTCTCTTCGTCTTGTCCTTTCTTTGCCTTCTCGGTTGTCGTAGAGACCTAGAACAACCCCTCTGGCTTAACCTGCTGGGACCTTCGACCAGCGCAAGTCCACCCTAATGCTAACATGTAGGTCCGACGGGCGGGTGACGGTCCACCCTAACGCTAATACGTAGGATCGCGGTTTAGATTTAATTATTACAGATAGTGAGCAAAAATGATGACGTAGATATACCACCTTCCCGACGGATGAACAGTGCATCGGCAGGGAATATTTTCCCTACCGATTCACTTTCAAAAGAAAATTTTGTACTATTTATAGAACGCGGAGTTTCATTTTATGGCGCCTAGTGAAAGCTTACACTGATAATCTACGTGATCAGCAGTTTTGTTTTTCCGCCTGGAAGTGGTCATCAAGTGTCCGTCCCTAGAACTACGACTTAAAACATTGCTAGAAAAGGTCATAATCAGTGTTTTATGCACGCTTTGCCTGTATAACGTCACATGGTGATGATCTACCACAGCATGTAGCAGCCAGACAGCTAAATCCTGGCTGACGGTAGGGACATCCCTTAAATGACCGTAGGTCAAACACAGACGGAAAGTCCCATTTTTTATTTTTTTTTAAGCAAGAGCCATATTTCAGAACGCCCCCCCCCCCCTCTTTCCCAAGCCTTTCAATCCTAAGAGAGGAGGATAATATCAGCTTTAAGTAGCTGCCTGTTTTTGGTGAGATTTTTTCTAAGTAGAAATTAAATTAGAAAATCTTGTTCGGACTGAAGGACTCCGCCTGTTCTTTATCCTTTATCGATATTTAACTGCCAGTGCTTCTCTAAACGTGCATAAAGTAGGGGGCCTACACATGAGACCTCCGAAATATATTTACCGTTATTCGAGAAAGCTTAGACGTCGGGTTTCCTTACCCAGAAGAAGCTCGGGAACTGTTGAGTCACTTATAAAAAATGCAGTTTTTGCTCTTTTTTTTTTTCATTGTCTTGTCTTTCGTTTCTCCAGTGGAAGGGTCCTAGAGTTGAACCCCTAGCCTCACAACGTGAGTTGTTTTCACCGTGGAGCAGACACCAAACCACATAGCCACGGCGATCCTCACCTGATGGGTTAGTTTATTAAAATTAAAAAAAAAAAAAAGTCCGTGATCACAGATTACAACTACAAGATCACAAAGTAAATTATTTCTCTGACATTAATGTAGGCTGAGCGATGTGACGTTTACTTATACGTGCATGTCATTCGCATGAAAAGGAATTTTCCTTTTTTTTTTTTTTTCTGGAACTAATTTTCTAAATGAAATTGGAACAGGAGATTGTAGAAACATAGTGCCCAGTGATGAAAGGTCTATCAGTATAAATCAATAAGATAATAATAATAATGATAATATTAATAATAATAATTTATGTAATAGTGTGACCCGACGAAAAGGCAAGTGGGCTCGAATCTTTGGCCAATGATATCAGTTTGCTTCAATGGCAATAACTGTATCAAGCTCATGTTTTTGCCCTTTTTGATGTATTTGATTGGTTGCCGGTAAACACTCCTCTTCATTTTAAGACATAGTTGTGAAATAATAATAACAACAGTAGTAATGATAATAATATTACTAACACAGCTGTAATATTATATAAAATTTCTTACAATCTAGACCATTGTCTACTGGCAACTACTTAAAGACATTTTTAAACAAAAATTATTAATAAATGTAACTTGATGTTGAACAAATTGATATTAATTATCAGTAGCCAGATTTTCGAACTTACCTGGTTCTTCGTCAGGGCAAAAAACAAAACCTAAAGAATGTAAAATGTAATTGCTGTATACGAAAAGATAGTAATTAAATGATTCGCTTATTCAGGAGAGCGTTTTTCAATTGTAAAAAAAGAAAAAAAAGTACATGTAGGTACATGGACGTGCAGAAATAGCAGAGCTAAGCTTATAAGTTTAGAATTACACTTTCTGATTTACAATCGCCAAATAAATATGAAATCTGTAAGATTTTTCAGTTGTCAGGCCTTTTCATTCGTTTGGCTTATGTAACTTTTTAATATTTATCTCAAGGTGTGGCATCAGCGAAGATTGTGTTGCCTTTGACTTTAGAAACAAACAGAGCTTTCCTTTTGATTATGTAATATGGCCAAAACCATCTGGTCTAATACCAAAGAGTAAATTACAGGAATACCCCTTGCACAAGCACAATAAAACAACAACTTACCAGAAATACAGTTGTAGAAATAATAATAACGATATGATCTTAAGAGTAATAAAAGAATAGCAGTAGTAATAACAATAATAAACTGTAGTAACAATAATAATAATAATAATAACACAATAATAATAATCAATATTATACATTTTCACAAAACCCATTAAAGGTTTATAGATTCGAAAAGTACTCAATATATCCATCTGATATTTGGCATACAACATTGTTGCACAGGAATCTATGTTTCTACTTAGGCCTACATTACATGAAGCCGAAAAAAAAAAGCATACTATATTTGACGTTATTCTAAAAAAGCGATGACAATTGAATAGCAAAACCGCGAGAGTGTTTAGTCCGAATTGTACGCTCGATAGAATGACTTGTGCGAAACACCAAATACGTTTTCTTTGAGTAACATCCAGTTTACTCGTCCAAAATATCAAGGTGCGGACACTTGCCATACACTTTTCGTAGAGGATAAGTATCGGTGCCATTATTTTATCCTATAAAAAAAAAATTAAAAAATCCCCCACGAAACCGTGGGTTCTCATCTAGTGATATAACAGTAAAGCCAACTGACAGTGACAGCAAAACTTATTGACGAAGAGGAAGGGAGGTTCGGGGAGAAAATGAAATTTTGGCCTCGTGAACTCAAAGCATGGATGCGAGTTTCATGACACCGAGACACTGAAATATGGTTTTGTAATAACATAATAATTGTTGTGAATAGTAACGATGACAATGATGTTGTTCTCACAAAGATTCGAAAAGTCGGTCCTTCTGATAGTTTTCTGTTTCAAAATATTGATGTTTACGTGTCAAGGTATCAACCTGTACAAAGAGATTCAGAATAGGCCTATTTATGCATAAAACTGGTGGCAAGATCGACTTTCGAAAATACATTCCCTACTCCAGAGATTTTTTCTTAGATTTCAGTTTCGTATTGGTAGTTAAAAACATTCAGAAATGTCGATTTTTATAGGGATTATGATGAACGAAAATAAAAGACATTGGCATAGGCTACATATTCACTACGTACCCTTTAAAGTCCATATGGTCAGTATTTGTCCAACTGAGTACCAACCAACCAGTAATGTAAGCGTTGTGGGATTTGAGCACAAAAACTGTCAGACAAATAAACAGTGACTTACAAATTCCGCCTCACTGTCACTGTGATCAAGGGAGGAAATGCCACAAGCCGGCAAGAGTTGTCTCCTCTGACAGGGACCGTTTGTAAACAAGGGCAGAGAATCTTCCGGCCCTGTCGTCACGGAACCGCGTATAAATATTATATTCACATTACGATCATTATTCTTCGCCTTCTCAGAAAGCTAAAGGCTTGTTGTAACAAAATGAATACACTGTACCTCAAGGTTTGATTCAAAATCATGTTTTCCCTGTTTTCAAATAATGTGTTCAAATTTAAAGTTTATTCCTTTGTAATTTATTTACACATTAAAACGTTATAATTGATAGGGATTCCATTGTCTGAGAACAACGAATTTCAATCAGCATTTCAGTGGTTTTTTTGGGTAAAATTAAACAATGGAAGCATTTCATGGTGTAAGAATTTCAAATTTTCATAATCTTCCTGTTTGAAGCAGGGATTCCAACATTTCATGCATTTTTATCAGGATATTTCATCATTTCATGTTGTAAGAATAGCATTTTCGAACATTTTATAGGAAATTCTAGGTTTTCTTCCACATTGTACACATTGTACTTCAATATATACATTTCATACCCTATGAAAAATAGAAATTATTTCAGCACTTCGTGTTGCATGAACTTAATCTTCTAAGATCTCATGACTTATGCCTCGAACGAGAAGACATCTTTTCATGCTGCACATCTCGAACTTAATGACTTAATGTTCACTTACGCCATTTTGTCGCAGGACACCACAAGGAGGGCAGACAGAGGAAGGGATTTATAGTATGACGTCCAGAGACAGCCGAGTGATGGATTAGCCTCCTGTTTAGCCCTTGGTCTGTCCACCATCTGACTGCCCACTGTCCAGCATCTGACTGCCCACTGTCCACTCATACCATAAGCATTGGACATAGGAAGTGTTTATGAGGAGACGTAGTAAGGCCCAAAAGGGCAGGGGAAGGGGGGGGGGGGGAGCGGGAAGGTTTTGCGTCCATTGGTTTTAAAAACC
>JBCAUA010091601.1:0-10488 GCA_038406235.1 Peronia verruculata
TGGATGGATGGATGGATGGATGGATGGATGGATAGATGGATGGATGGATGGATGGATGGATGGATGGATGGATAAATAGCGTATAATATATGTATATTTATAGTATGTAATACTAGGTCGCTAAGACAAATTCAAAGTCCTCATTAGAAATTTGGTCTATCACCGGACACATCTTCATATGAGTTATATTTTCATGAGATATGTTTTATGAACGCAAATGATTGCATGAGCTTTTAAAAAATTGAACATGCAAGAAATATAACAATTGTTTAAATATTTTTACTCTTTGATTATTTCATGACTGTCTGTTCAAGCAAAGAGAAACTTTCGAATAATTGCTCGGCCCCGGAGTCCCATTTGTTTGTGATTCTCTGTATGCGAACAGATTTTGGATTTAATTGTTTCTGAGTGTTTCCAAAACGGTAACAAGCTTTTTTTAAAACAATAATTAGCACAAAATGTGAAATGAAGCGGCAATAACTTTGAAATAAGTGGGCGTAAACAAGTGTATTTGAACATGTAAACTTTATTAATGTTTATAATCTCTGTCATTTTGGCCACTTGAGACAAGTTATACATTCCTTTTAGCTCTGAGTTGATCAGACATAGATCCTTGCGATAACAAGATATGAAAAGATAAAAACATCATTTATGAAGGCAATTCCCTCTCTACTTGGTGAGAAACAGTGGGGATGCAAGATACATTAGCACTCATGATGTATTATTATAAGCTCAAATGTCATCGTAAATTTTAGCCTCACAACAAGGCAGGGAAAACTACTGATTAGCACTTCGCTCTTGAAGGAGATCAAGTCCTGTAACAATGAGTCACAAGCAGACAAGAAGATGCCTACTTTTTTTTTTTTTTTAATACTTCAATTGATTGAAGACGGCGCATACTATAGTCAACCGGAGTCTTATTAAATTTTGATATCCTATGTTAATCGATGAACTTGATTTCCTGTGATTGGTTAAAGAAAAGTAGAATCAGACTGATTTTCTTATAATATATAGAGGTAAAAAATCGGCATGAAAAAGAATTTTTAAAATTGTTAACTTTTTTCTTCCACGCATTCATTTGTCTGTTTTTTTTTTTTTTAAAATTTCTAGATAAAATAAGTATACTAGGATGATAAGTGCTCAATTTTGTACAGGTGATACTCATTCTTTCATCAGAATCCCAGCCATTATAATCCTATTGCTTTGATCTAATGCAAAGAAAATTGCTTTTCCTATTCCTCTCTGTGAAGAAGAAAGTACATTCTTCAAGAGTATTGGTTTTTGTTTGTCGTAACAAACCCAACTTCAAAGCCTGTCCTGTTGACATAGACAAGGGATGTGGAGCGTAGGCGATCCCGAGAGAATCCTCAAGTGCTTTCACGTCCCACAGTTGCAAAAAATGCTGTTTGTCACTCGTCACAAACTATTATTATACACTTTTACGCCACAGTCTGGACCGGATAATTGCAAGACCGAATGTCCTTTACCACGGACGGTCTCTCTGCGTTTGAGAGACGCTTATTGCGCAGACATTAAACGAAGCATTAGAACTATGGTGAAGGTAGACAGTGGGTGGGGGGGGGGGGGAGTTCAGGGAAAAGGGGGGGGGGCAGGCATGGGATGGGTGTGGCCAATACAATAGAAATCTCTTTTGTCATAATTATGGTGGCAGGGTGTTTTTGTGTTGTTGTTTTTTTTTCCGGTCACCAAATGACATGTATGAAAACAACAAAGAAAAGATAACACTATAACACTATCAGTTGAAATAATTTATGTCATGTGTAGAACTTCCTACTGGGAGAAAACTGTCTGAGAAAGACTTTCCATACTGTCAATGGCATCTTATAGGAATTCTGACTTTCACAGAATGAAAGAAAAAGGTCCATCACCTAGTCAGGAACGATCTTTATGTTCTAACTGTGTAACTTCTCTCAGTATGAGCATGACTGCATTTCAAGCAGTCTAAAGTGTCCTGCAGGGCATCAGTGCTAAAGTATTGTTTATCTCTACCAGAACAAGGCTTCAGTCAAATAGTTCATCACCATCAGGTGAAGCCTCAGTGTTTTTATGTGTCTAAAGTTTAATCCTCTTTACAGCGTGAATCAATAAATGGCAATGGACGAACGAACGAACTTAATGTTCTCAGGTGCCTGTTTCTTTCTTTTGCTCGCTTTGATTGTTGATCAGCTATTATGTCGCAAAAACATCTCGCGAGCTCAGTTCTTAGTTGCCCTATCTCCATTTTTGGGCTGTTAGGAGATATAGATTTCATATGAAAGAGGGACAGTAAATCTAACATATAATATATTTATGTCACCGATCACTTGCCAAAACAGGAAGGTTTTGAAAATCATTTAGTCCTATCTCGTATGTGCAAAAACAACTGCTAATCATAAAACATAATTTGTTTCTGAAAATGCAAAAAACGGAGACTGAGCAACAGAGAACTGACCTCACGATCTGTTTGTTTATCATTCTCTGGTAAAGTTGGCCATGTTTTTGTTATTGTTCTCGCTCGTAATGTTAGTTTCGTATTTCCTGATAAGTCGGAGGACTATTAGGAATGGACAGATGAGGAGGTAAGAGGAAGAGAAAGAATGAGAGACGGAAAGACACAAAAGCGGTTGTGGGTGGACGGGTTGGCGAGAGAGGAGAAAGATTAAGTGTAAATATATTCAATGTGATTACATTTCAAAGATTGATGTTCGATTTCTACGCCCAGTCCCCACTCTATAGGGCTCACAGCGCAAACCAATATTGACGAACCCGCACCATAGTGACGCCGTCTATTTTATTTCATACGCGAAAGAGAACCAAGAACAGAAACATCAGATCGCACAACTCCGTGGTTGAATGATTTGGCGTCTAAGTCTGGATAGAAATGTCATGTGACATCGAAGGTTTAAATCTTAATGACGACTTGGAAAGATAAGAGCCTGCTTTTTTCCTAGTGCCTTTCCTATTCTCTGGCTTCTTAATAAACGAGACCCGACGTCTAGCCCTAGTGGATAACGACAAATAGACTTCGGAAATCTCGGGTGTACATTACAAATTGAACCTATGGTAATTAAAATTCATAACTTCTTAAGAAAATGTCTCTAAACTAAAAGATTGCTACATTATTATTGTTATTTTATTTTTTTTTTTTTTTTTAACCAAGCCAGGTATTGATTTAAAGCTGGGGTATTCCACTTTAGAAATAGCCTTAGGCAGTTCGTGTCATGATGGAAACAAAGTGATCTGCAATGCGAGATGAAAGGTTGAGAATGTGTACGTTTTGTTTGTTTGTTTGTTTGTTTGTTTGTTTGTTTGTTTTTAATTTATTAGAATTCCTAGAAAATGTAGACATGTCAGCTTTCAGGAAGTCGGGCTTGCCATTCAATGTCACGTGAAGTTCGATATCTGGCCAAAATCAGATTGATTGATTGACAAGAGACATTTTCTTTTTTTTTTTTTTTTTAATTTTTTTTTATCTCCGTTCCAATAAATCAGCTTCTTACTTGATTCAAGTGTTACCTCTGGAATCTTCAGACAACTGGATGAGTCTTTGGCATCTGTCATCTTGACAGGGCTCTTGAAAAAAAAAACACACATTTACTCACTACCATCGACGTAATGAGATTTTAAAAAAGTGTGCTGATTAAAGTGACACTTTCTGAAGTAGCATGTTATTTTGGATGTCAGAAACAGGAGGTTATTTGCTCAGCTGGTGACACGGTAGGACTCTTCACTTTGGCTTTTTTTCAAGAGAATTTTTGTCGTTGTTGTTTTGTTTTTGTTTGCCGTTTTGTTTGTATGTTTGTTTGTTTGTTTGTTTGTTTTTGTTTGTTTTTCATTGTCAACTTTTTTTTTTTTTTTTTTAATTTCAGTGATCTACCAGCACACGCAATGGATAAAATTTCACTTTTTATCAGGTCTGAATGGGAACATAACCGAATACTATTTTAATGAGTATAATTCATAAACTCTTAAGAGTTGTTCTTGGAGCATGGTCCATTTCACACTCAGATAACAAGTTATGTATTACGAATGCTTTTAATGAAATACCGTGCTGCGGCCAGATAGTGGACATACGCCAGATCTCATTCTTTATCTTCCTTTCCCCGGCTACAAAATGGAGTAGCTGTAGTATGTGAGACGAACACAGTTCTGTTCCGATAGACCGTAACAAGAGAGCACCGCAACTCATGAGAGAATCATAAATACACGGCCACGCCGCAGGGCACCAACTGATGATGGCGAAAATCAAATAAAAAATATCGAATGTGACTGAAAATGGCTAGGAAAAATGAGTGAAATACCTCAGCCGTATGGTCTCGGCAGCCTCTGTGTCGTGGCTGTAGCAGCCTTCATGAGTGACAATTTTATTGTATTTCTGTGCCTTATTTCTCTTAAATTTTCAAATTTCATTGTTCAGAAACTACATTAGACATAGTGTATTATCACAGTACATTTCAAAGCTACAACCTAAAAAAACAAAGATACAAAGAAACAAACAAAATCAACGAATTAACAAAGAAGTGGGTCAGATGAGCAATACTTAGTCGCAGAATTTTATCATTGCCAAGACGAATAATCAAATGGATTTAATACAATATCGAGGAACCTTTTTGCCCTCGAAGTAGAGAGAGAGAAAAACTGTCCATAAAAATTAATGATAAAGTGTATCATTGTTTTTTTTTTTGGATTATGATGATGAACAGATGTATGAGAACTACTCGGTCCCATGAGTGATATTTTCTCACATTGTTTGTGTCTTTCGTGAAATAATGGACAAGCGCATGATTAAGAAAAATCTAGGAAACATCACTGTAATGTTTTCTGTCTTGTGTGAGATATTTGAACAAATCTGTCTCTCGATAGTACTGTGGTGGATTGGTTATTTTTGTCAGATTCTAATTCCTGAGACAAAGAGCACCTCGTTTAGCGTTGGTGCACTCAGGGCATGTTTTCCTCTGTTTTTTTTTTTTTTTTAGTATTCTATTCCTTGCTCCAAATATCAAGTTTTGTTTCGTCTGTCGCTGTTGCTGTGGTGGATTAATTATAAATTGTTACTGATAGATTCTAATTCCTGAGACTAAAAGCATATTAAATTAGCTTTGGTGCATTAGGTTCATTTACATATATATGACCCTAATGCACCAAAGCTAATTTAAAAGCATAAATGACCCTAATGCACCAAAGCTAATTTATATATATATATATATATATATAAGTACTTAAGTCACATTATGAAACATGATTTATATATTATTTCTATTTTAAGCAAACATCTAACTGACAGGAAACAGAGTAAAAGACAAAGACCATGACAGAGGAAAGAAACACTTTGTCTCTGAGGTTGCAAACAAGGACATCCATAACTGAGAGTGTGACAGGAGGCCGTGATCCTTTGTCCTTTGTTTGCTTCATCACAGTCAACACTTTTTATGCTAATTTTCCTTTCCTTCCCCCTTCTTCACATGAGGTCACATCTTGTTTTTATTTTTTGTGAAAACTGTGGACATATATTATTATGAGTAAAGGTACAAAGAAAACACTTTATGCTGAAGAAGAGGATGTGTACAAGAGGTAAAATTATCAGAATCGTCTGTCACGGAAGAGACAGTTACACGGTGTGTTTCTACATTTAGATGTTAAACACGAGTTACATTGCACTTGCAAATACAATCAGGACAAACTTTTGTGAAATATCTAAACCTACCTTGACAGGAATGCAAACACACAGCAGTAATAGGTCAGCTGACGCCAAACTCAACAGGAAGATGTTGGTGATACTGCGCATGCGCTGATAGCGCGTGACTGACAAGATCACCAAGGCGTTGCCAACGACGCCGAACAAAAGGGTCAAACCATAGATCAAACCCACAGGTATAATTTCCGAGGCCGGCGGTCTGAGGAGGAGATAGATGGTGGGACACTGTAAATTTCTTGCATAAAAATCTGATAAATATAAATATGCGAAAGGAGAAAGGACGTGGACGGAACACAGTAAATGTCTGTGTGTTTGTCTGTCTGTTTGTTTGTTTGTTTGTTGTTTGTTTGTTTTGTTTGTTCATCACTGTGCCTTTTTTATTATCGTGTATTATTTTTCATTTCTGTGCTAATGTACTCATTGTGGACCTCTTTTTAGATTAACAATTTCTGTTTAAATCTAAAGTATATCTCAACTCGCAAGCTTTCCCAGATCCAATAGACTGGATTAAATGTTTCACTATAATAATTAACTTCCAATGACTTCCTGTAGCAAAATTAGGTAAAAACAAAACATTCGATGAGTTGCACAAAAAAAAGTATACCTTTAGAGGCCTGATTAATTAATTTGGTATATGAGGCAGGAAAATGGGCAAATTTCCTCTTTACACACGAATGAAATGTAACTACAGATGGCGAGCTCAGTTCTTTGTTGCTCTATCTCCGTGTTTGGGCTATTTGGAGATGAATCTGTCACATGATAAAGGGATTGTAAAGCTACCATATAACGTAATTATTTCACCGACTTTGAAAATCATCTTGGTCTATCTCCTATGTGCAAAAGCAGTTGTTAAACATAAAACACCAATTTTCTCAAAATGCAACAACTAGAGACAGAGCTACTGAGAACTGAGCTCATGAGATATCCACTTTGTGATCAGAAGGTCATATGAATTGTGAATCATTCTAGGAAATAACAAACATTAATGATGCAAGGTGGAAATGGAACCTCGCAGGAGCAATTGAACTGGGATTGACGGATAGAAGAAAGAACATATTGTATGAGTAGCCTACAGGAGATATGAAAATAATAGGGGTAAAATTAGATGCCACGCGATGAAATCAGGCTCTCGTCAAATTTTGAGCTTATGGAGTTATTGGTATCACTGAGAAGGATCATTTATTTCCCTTTCAGTGCTTGAAAAAAAAATTGTTGTTCCATCTGAAGTAGAAGTTGAGATATAAGTTAAAGACTTCGGGAGTGACGTGTTGCTGTAGCCGAATTCATTTAGAAAATGGCCGAACACTTTTGTAAATCCTTATTAATCCTTGTTAGGCCATGCTACTAAATTACAAATTTGGGGGGGTTTACTCGATCTATTTCAGTAAAGTGAACTCTGAAATGCATTTTTAAATTGATATAGAAGGGTTTGGTGAAGAAAAATAAATGTGTCAAAAATGTATTCGCTGTTGAAAAACACGCGATTTCTGTGCTCGGCTCAGTTTGACGAGCGCCTGATTTCATCGTGTGGCGTCTCAAATACTGTCTGTGCGATAAATATGTAAATAAAAAAGAGGAAAACATATTCATTTAGATATATTAGAGCTTGGGAATTTTTAAATTATCAAAGAAATGAGGGACAAATACAATCTGAATATCAATGGCTCATCATAGTGACAAGAGTATATTTTTGACGCATTTCTTGTTTTTCTTCACCAGACCCTTCTATATCAATCTAAAATTGCATTTCGGAGTTCAGTTTGCTGAAATAGATCAAGTAAAAGACCAAAAATTGGAATTTTGTGGCATAGCCTACCAACAATTAATAAGGATTTACAAAACTGAGCGACCGTTTTCTCACTACATTCAGCAGCAGCAACAGGTCACTTCCATAGTCTTTAATTGCCAATATCTCAACTTCTACTTGAGATAGAACAATCATTTTTTCACACACTGATAGGAAAACAAACGCTTTTAACAGTGACAACCAATAACCCCGTTTGACGAGAGCCTGGTTTCATCGAGTGGCAACTCTAATGCATACCTTGTCAGAAGGTGTTTAATGGCTCCAGGCAAACTTAAGTGCAGAGAAGGTAATGACATGACATAATGTATATGACAAGTGAAATGAATTGCAACTGAGAATGCTATGAGAAAAACAACGCATATCAAATGTACAGATGTCTGAATCAGAATAGCGACCAAAAAAAAAAAAAAAATTAATCAAACCAAATCAAAATAGAACAAACCAAGGACAAACATAATAAAGATGTTAAAACTATCCGTAAATCATTTTTTTTTTTTTACAAGAGTTATGTGACAAATTACATAGGAATGACAGATATATTTTCGAACTTAATGGCAGTCGATAAAATCCGTCCTGAAATTCTAAACGTTCCTGTGACTAGTAGAAAATATATTCTAATATTAATGTAAACAAAGCCTTTGGCTGAAACCAAAAACTTGAAGATAATCATCACAGGTGACATTAGTATTGACATGTTCAGCAGCATAATAATTTTTAACAATATTCCGCCAAAGGATTCACAGAGAACGAACAATAATAACAATAACAAAAAATATGACAACTTCGAAAACAAAAAGATACAATGATCATACTGGTCAAAGACTCAATGCTAAAAATCCTTTTTTTCCTAGTGTTTTTTTTTTTTAACAAAAAAACGGATGTGTGCAAATTCCTTGGACCGATTGTCTGGTAGGAATGAAAATATTGTCTCATGTCTACAGAGGACATTTTGAATAGATTCTTCATTCTGTCTCAGAATCGTAGTAGATAGAAAAGAAAAAAGAATTGGGGGGGGGGGTGAGATTTCATTTGAGCAGTTTACCTACAGTTTGTTAGTTGGGATTGATTTTGACCAGCAATATCTAGATTATAAAATAGCAAGAGAAGCCGCAATAGACTTATGGACTCGAAAACTGCTGAAGGGATCCATCTGAAATTTGGCACACAATATTGATGCACATGGATCTGTGTTTCTACGTGCATAAACCTTAGGAAAAATACGTTTTACCTTTGACATTATTCTACAAATGTGATAATAATTGAATAATAAACTCTCAAGAGTGCTTGATCTGAATTGCACATTTGATAATATGACGCGTTCAAAAGACGTTTTCTTTAAGTAACAGTTAGTTTAACCAACCAAATTAGCATCATAGAGGTGCTCACGCTTGCAGTATACTATAAGTAGCAGGATTTTATTTTTTAAAAAAATCCCCAACTGAGATCGTGGGTTTTCTTCTGGTAATCTATATAATAAGAGCGATCAGGGGGCGAGGCACTTATCTTATGATAAATAAAGTCGGAATCGGCAGGCATTTAAAATTCAAATAAAATTACAGACGTGGCCAACTGATACCCAACTGTGTTATAGGCTACTTTTTATTTTGATGGAATTTACAGAGTAGTTTTAATTATTATTATTTTTTTTTAATGCCGAACTATCATTCATTTTGTCCACCATCAGTTCATTTGCGGGACACATGATGAGTTCAAAACACGTTTTCTTTGAGTAATATTCGGTTTAATGAACCAAATATCAGCATCGAGGTGCGCATGCTGGTAAAAAAAAATTTTACTCGGAGGACTATACATTAAAAAAAAAAACTCCCACGGAGACCGTGGGGTACCCAGTTAGTAATTAATAATTATGAAAGGATGCCTAACGTTTGAAATCTAGTGCAAAGTTATTTGTTTATTAATACACACTCTCACACACTGCAAACTTACCGAGAGAATGTCTTGGATGTCGAAGGAATCCATGTTTCAAAAGCGAAAACGGAAATTGTGTGCCTTCCAAGCGAGGAGGCTGGTGCCAGACACAACTTAGTGCTTGTTCATATCTTTCCGCGCGATATGTGTCGGCAGTCTTGTCGCTCTATGTCTCTGGCCTGACGTACTTTCGCGATAGGTTTTTCCTGAAATTTTGTGTTCTACTATCTTTTTTTTTTCTTCTTCTTTTTTTTCTTCTCATGCCCATTAAAATAAAACTGAGCGGATTGGTGGATGCGGAAATTATCGACACAAAAAATGTACTTAAAAGTACGCTGTACAGTAAGATCCAGGTCCAAATTTTACTTCTGCAGTTTTCAAGGAGTCTCATGGCAAATTTGAGCTGAATCTGTCCGCAAAATAATGTAGTCGTGAGTAGGCAATCAAATGGAGCGTGCCTCAGTTTTAGTAAAGATAATCCCAGTCTCCCCACACCTCATACATCATTGTTATGAATTCCCGTGACTATTTCTGAGGTAAGGAACGATAGCAATCATCGTTAATCCAATTAAACCGTTCTGTGTCATGGCTCGCCCTGTCCCCTGGATACCATTACAATCACTGCCATACTTATTCTCGTAGGCATAGTTCTATCATTTTCTAAGCCTAGTTCTTTTTAGCTGCCCCCCCTCTCCCCGCCCCCTCCCACAATTTCACACATGCTATTCATGTTCCACTTTTCTTCTACTGGCTCTAAACAATCACCTTAAAATATTGATCCTTCTTTTCTTTCTTCCTTTTTCTTTCTTTCTGTCTCTCATTTTTTCTTTCTCTTTCTATTCATTATGACAATTAATTTGTTTGTTTATTGCTCTTTCCCCCTCTCTTTCTCTCTGCCCCCTCCCCCACCCCACCTCCTTTCATTCGCCTCCTTCGCCCTTCAATATTCTTGCCTTCTTTCTTTTGTTCTTTATCCCCTCTTCATTATCTATCTATCTATCTATCTATCTATCTATCTATCTATCTATCTATCTATCTATCTATCTATCTATCTATC
>JBCAUA010091622.1:0-10487 GCA_038406235.1 Peronia verruculata
CAACCAACCAACCAACCAACCAACCAACCAACCAACCAACCAACCAACCAACCAACCAACCAACCAACCAACCAGCTAACGACCCAATCAAGCAACTAGTTGACCAATTTCGACACTGTTTTCGGTGCCCATATTGTCCTCAAATGTGTGAGGGTTGTTTCAGGAATTTTATAATTTATTATTTTTTTTCTTTCAATTTCCCTGGTTTCTTACGACAACGTCAGAAGACATTTGACATATATAATATATACATAACATATGAAATACTAGAATATATATTAACTGACGTGTGTTTTAAATACATAGACGTAGTTGTGCCTTTATTCACTCCTTCGGAATCTCGACATTGTTAGAGGCCGGATCACAAGGTAAGTGAAACTGCATTGTGAAAAATGCACAAAACCATTTGTCTTTTCCACATGCATCGGAAGTTCATCAATTTATCACTTTCCCAGTTTGACAGCGGTGCTACAAGAATTATATTGAGCAAATTTTTCACAACCTAAAGGGTTTCATAATATGGAAAGGAGCAAGATGTCGCCCACCAGATAGGGGTCGCCGTGTCTCTGTGGTTTGGCGTCCTCTTCAGAATGAAAACAACTCACGTCGGTGAGATTGTGGCCAGGATCGACAAGCGGGTCCTCCATAAAAAAGGGATGAACGGGCAGGAAGATAGAAAACCCGCATTTTTTCAGTGACTCAACGGTTCCCCGGGTTTCTCTGGGTATAAGGAAGCCCGAGGTCCAGCCTTCTCGTTAAGGGCGAGCACATATCTGAGGTCCCTTGTGTACGTTACGCACGTTACAGAACCCTTGGCAGTTCAAAATCGATGAAGAGTAGGTGGAGTACCGTTGTCCGGGTAAAAATTTCCAAATTTCTATCCCCAAAATCCTCACCCCCCCCCCCGAAAAAAGCGAAAACAAACAAACAAACAAACAAACCAAAAAAGGCCGACTCTTAAAGCCGAGACAATCCTACTTTGTAGGGTTTGAAAGGCTTAGGCAAAACAGCACCCCACCATGAGAACTCAGATGTTTAACGAGCGGAGTAGCGAGCACTACCATAACGACAGTCGAAAGGAGGTCATTCCCAGAATTTAACCGAGACTCCTTTTTAAACCAGACCAGTCTCTACTCAAATATATTGGAGAAAATTGAAATATCCTGATTTATATATTTTTTTAAAGAAGTGGATTTGCGATTGCATAATTGTAATCTCTCTCTCTCTCTCTCTCTCTCTTTGTATGTGTTTGTGCGTGTTCTGTTAAATGCCTGCCCCGGATTATAATCCGCGGGTTCAGGGCTTGGTCTTCAGTGCGTGTGTTTTCTTCACAGTTGTTTTAAACCTTTGGAATAATCCTTTACATTTTAACTTATCCCACATTTCATAACTGTGAAATGCAGATCATTTTCACACAATTTTTTTTTTTTATTCTTATATCTGGAAGGAAGGGCACCTTTAGCAGCGGCGCTGGGGGTGGGAGGGGAGGAGTTGGGGCCCTGGGGGTGGGAGGGGAGGAGTTGGGGTGAGAGAGGAAGGGGGCGGCAAGGGCTGTAATCGAACCCATTTCAACAACACATATTTCTCATCGTTTATTTATTTCCCCACCACAATAACAAAATATAACCTATGTCTCACGTCTTCCTTTAAAAACTCCATGCGGTTCACTGTCTGTAGTATAAATCAATATCGAAAATCATAAAAGATTTAGAGACTCGGAAACTGCTGAAAAAATCTAACTGAAATTTGGCGCGCAAAATTGGTGCAAAAAGATCTGTGTTTCTATTTACAATACTCCCAAGATAAAAGCTTGTTACATTTGTTTTAAAAAGGCTATATTATTAGATAGCAAACTCGAGAGCATGTTTGATCTGAATTGTATGTCCGATAGAATGACGCATTACGTTACTGTTCCTTCGCTCTTAGAGCATATAAAACAACACGCATGTTTTCATCCAAAATATCAACATCGAGGTGCCCCCGTTTGCTTTGAGTGGCAGATTGTCCGAGAGATCTCCTAAAAGTAAAGTAAAAAAAATACCATCCCATGACTCCCCAAGTGGGGAAATTGTCTTGGCCATTTCAGCGCCACTGTACTTCCCCCGATATACAACAGATACCCGTTTTACAGATGGATAGGCTGAGCTAAGAAAACAACATGCAACCGTTGCGATTCGAACCACCAGTCTCTGTTTTCAAAGGCCGCAGGACAAATCACTGAGCTAACAGGCCACAACGTGGTTAAAAGGACCTGGGTTCTCCACTAGCGTGTTAGAAGAGAGGTCGTAATAAATTAATGTGGATTTTCTCGGACCGGATGTTTCCAGTAAAAGGTGTTTCCTTAAAATACGTTACTGTAGTCTACAACTTCAACCTTGACTGAGGGAGACGCGGGCTTCTTGGCTTTTCTGCGTAAACAGGAGGGGCGCGAGTCTGGGCTAGACGGAAGATCTAGTACACCAATTGTTCTCATTTGTTTTTACGATTCACCCTCACAATGAGATCTATTGTTCTACCTTTTTATCTAGTTTTATAGACTCTCATATCCCCCCCCCCCCCACTTGTTTCCTCCATGTCCTAACTCCATCACTTCACCCTGCCCGCCGTCCCTGTCCACCCCCTCCTTGGCCAAATTCCTCTCTTCATCAAAAATCTTGTCTGAGTTTTACTGTCTCTTCCCCTGCCGATTGTTTCCTCTATCTAGCAGTTTTACGCTTTGTTGCAGCGGTTATCACAACAGCGGCAGCAGAAGCAGTAGGAGTAGGAACAAGAGGAAGAAGTTGTGGTAGTAGGAGAGGTAGAAGAAGAAAGAGAAGAAGAAAAAGAAGAAAAATTAGTGGTGGTTATGTAGTAGTAGTAGTAGTGGTAGTAGTAGTAGTAGCAGTAGTAGTAGTAGTAGTAGTAGTAGTAGTAGTAGTAGTAGTAGTAGTAGTAGTAGTACTAGTAGTAGTAGTTCTAGTAGTAGTAGCAGTAGGAGACGGTGTTGAAGAAGAAGCAGTAGTAGTAATAGTAGTAGCAGAAGAAGAAAAAGAAGAATTAGTAGTAGTAGTAGTAGTAGTAGAACAACAACAACAACAACACCAGCAGCAAGTACAACAACAAAAACAACAACGACAACACTAACCTTACCAACAACAATATTAATATAGCAACAACAACGGAAGCTCCAACAACAGCTTTTCGATAACAACAACAACAACAGCAACAACTAAAATAGCAGTTGCCGCATTAATAACCACAACAATAATGAACAACTTGAATGAGCCGTATTTCACGGCTCATTTATCAGCCAAGGACCCAGCATATCGCTAGAAAATGAAGACACAGGTCATGTTTTGTGTTATAAACATTCCGGTGCAGCTTCTTCACATCAGAGCTCGGTAATGTGGCCAGTTGTCTCATCGCCTTTCTCTTTCTTGTCCCCTCTATGATACTGTGCATATCGAAAATCAGTAATCCAAAACAAACATCATAGAGCAACGTTTGTAACCTGTGCAAAACAAAAACAACGAATAAAAAAAATATGGAGAAGAGAAATAAATAGTGAATGCCCTATTCACATAACTAGAAATAAGGATTTGTTATTTGCCCGCCTGCTTGCATCACTGACATTACAGAAATAATATCTCTAGAAACTGATCAAGGTACGGTATCAGGCACTCCAAAAGGATAAGAAAAATCCTTATATTTGAAACAGAACTAAAAGATATGGAAGACTGATATAAAGATATAGATAAACTACTACTACTATTACTATTACCATTACTATTATTGCCAACTACTACTACTTCTAGTCCTATAGTTTCTACCACTACAGTTACTACCACTATACTCTTATTACTGCTGCTGGTATTACTATTACTTATACTACTACTACTATTACTCTTCCTCCTTTTGTTTCTAGTACTATAGTAGCCTATTCAGACGGTAGAAGCAATCTGTCTTCTACATTGGTGTTGTAATGGCAAGAACTTAATGTTAGCTGTCCTAGGTTTGATGAGCATGGCAGGTTTGCGGTATCCGCAGGAATAGAAGGTGTCGCTGTGTTACTCTGATTATTTCTCGCTTGTTGTCTGCAGTGTCTCCTTAGTTCATTTGCCAGCCTCAGCCCTTTCTGGAATTTTGTCAAACCCCAGCTGTTCTGTCTTTGGTCGGTCTTATCTCATGTCTGAGGGTCAATCTTAGATCTTTGTTAAATGTTACGCCTGAGAACGTTCAAGAATTGCACATGTGGTATCTCTGTTGGACGTGGAGCATTCTACATTTCTCCGTGGAGCAGTTTCTCTGGGACATTTGTATCAACTATATGTCTCACCGAGGCCCGAAAGCTGTGGTAACCTTGAAGTTCATGCCAACGAAATGATCTCTTGTTAGTGATTACCGGGACGCCTGGGCTTTTCTTTTTTATCATTATCACTCTAATTTTTTTTTTTTATTAATGTTAAATAAAGGGACCCATCCTTGTTAGGTATGGCAAGATGATATTGCGGTTTTTATTTGGCTAAGACAAGGTACTGCAAAGAACTCCTTTTACAGAAATGACTTCCTTGAGAGTCTTTGAGGTCAGGGTGATTTAAAGGGATTATGCCTGAGTGACAAGTCAGTCGTGTTTCGGTTGGTCAGTACATGGTCTGTATAGAGCAGTACTATTAGGCCACTCAGATGTACGCTGTGTGTAGCGTGGTTACACATTGGTGGGCAATAGCTTAATACTCAGCGTTGAATTTAGTGTTATATTGACCATTATAAGAGAACGGGGAAACGTTCATACATGAGTTTTCATCAAAAATATATGTTCCCAGGGATGCAAAATGTATGCTAACGCTGTCTGTTATCACACTTTTGTTGGGCGCGTTTTTGTTCTGTTCGATATGGAACATGATGATCATAGAACTTATAACAAGTATTTAACATCGCGTCTACTGTATTCAGAAATGTCGGTGCCTGCTTGAGTATTTAGGACCAGTGGTCCCCCCCTCCCCCCTCTTCTTTCCTCCTTCTGCTCCCCTTTCCCCGATAATAATTATTGGTAGTAGTATTGACACTGATTTTCCGAATTCTATGTATATATTCCAAATTCCTATACCTATATTTATTAGACCTTATTATTACTATAAATACCGAATTTTATTATAACTATTATTCTTATTGTTACAAATATCGAATTGCCAAGCTTTATTATTATTATTATTCTTCTTATTATTATTGCAATACCTGGTATCCCGATGCTCTTTTGGACGAAGTGGGATTCTAATATATCTATAGATATTTTGTCTAATAGGTAAAAACATGCTGTAACACACAGACCGAGGGAGAGAGAAAGACGGAACGAAAGGGGATAGGAAAGAAAGAAAAAGAAAGAAAGAAAGAAGACAGTAAGGATGGATATGTTATGGTGTTGGGTGTTTCTAGCTTTTTTGTTTTTTGTTTTGTTTTGTTTTGTTTTGTTATGTTTCTTTCTTTGTTTAATTGTTAGTTGTGTTAATACACAGTTGCCACATTTATTATTATCATTTCTATTTATCCATTTTTATCATGGTTTTAGTTATCATTAGCAAAGACTTGAGACAGATGGTTAGACGCTCAGAGTCAGAAGGACAGATGCTAGACACCTTATCAATTTTGAGTAAAGAAACAGTGACTGGACTTCGAGTAATTGTTTATCAGTGGCAATGCTTTTTGTTTCCTTTCATTAAAAATGAGTTTGTTGAAAAAAAAAAAAACAACAATAATAAGATTCTGTCGACGAAATGTGCTCTTAAAGTTATAATAGTGATAAATTAACAGAATAGATAGTACACTGAAATTAACATAATAATGTAATGCTACATAGACACAATATATTTGAAATCTAATCAAAATGAAGCAGAATACCACCGCTTGTACACCAACGAAAAATCCTTACAAAGTTTACCATTTAAGGAATACCTCGGACAGAAAAAAAAGTCTTTTGTAAACAGTATGATAATCTATATATTTCTTAATAGGTTTTGGTGAAAACTGTATGCGTGCGTTTATTCTCTCGTAATAGTCATTATGACAATAAATTCAATGTTAAATCCACAGTCCCTGCCCATCAGCACTGCCATGTAAATGATCATTACCGCGGCGCTGCACAGCTCTATGTGGCCTGTACCGTTCAGGTGTGTAGCTGTTGTCGTGGCGAATCCCCCCCCCCCCCACTTAATTGTTAATGCACGGTAGATCTGCGATTCTTGGAGTATTGGTGTTTGCTAGTTTTAGTTTTCTTTTTTTTTTTGTTATTTAATAATCACTTGTCTTGAACAAAGCGACCTAGACTATATTTTTTAGAGATGACAAAATTGTTTAATTCTTACTTAATTATGGCAAAATGCGACTTTTTCAAAGAAATTCCCCAGAATTACACCGTTAGAGCGTCTGTGGAGTTAAGGTAATCCAAAAGTTCAGAACTACACTGTCAGAAGGTCTGTGGAGGTAAGGTAATCCAAGGGTATTATGCGTGACTTATACGTCAACGGGGATTTCCGCTGGTCAGTTCATAAATTATTCCATAGTCTAGTATTGTTCGAGGTGCGTGCACCATTACGACATGTAGCCATTGTCAAGGAAAGTCTAGTTTGTTGCATCTGTTTATCCACGATCGATTAGCATTTCCTATTCTTTTGTTTGTTTATTTGTTTGTTGTTTTAATCTTTTTTCCTATATTTTTTTATATTTTTTTATTTTCATTTTTTTAAACCCTTTGCCTTAATTATATCTACCTACATTATTTTTCCAGGAGATGACAGAACCGTGCCATTCTTATTTAATTATAGCAAAATATCTCAAAGAATTTCTGCAAAACTACGCTATTAGAGCCTCTCTGAAGTTAACGTAAGTCCAAAGGTATTATTACCCATGATTGATGGGGCAGAAGCGTCTTGGTAGGTCAGTCCATAAGGTATGGCTTGTTTTATATATTGCTAGTGTTCAAGATGCATGCACCCTTCTGGCAGGTAGCCGTAGTAAGGTCAGTCCACAATTTCCTCCCCTCCCCCCTCCCCCTCCCTCCCTTCATTCCCCATCCCTCATCCCTGGCTTTTGTCTTCCTGTCCGGACAAGTCCATTGCGAGCCAGGAGTGTCCGCCCTGTCACCTGGGAGGAGCGTGATGAGATACTGCCCAAGACTTTAGGGGAAAAAAAAATGCACATGGAGTCGGAATCGAATCTTATTAGGATATTATATTCGATCTCTAGAGACACTGATCATCACGACCAGGTGGCCAAATAGACTTAGTGGTCTATAGAGACCAGGTTTTTATTTTTAACCAATTGAACAGCATCGTTTGATTTGATTAAGACATTGAATTAGATCTCACAGATTCTAAGGTTCTGAACTCAAGAAGGAGAAGTTTCACAACAGGCCATGTGGTTTTAAGATTAAATTTAGGGCCAGGGTTGGATTTAGTGTTCTAGTTGAAATTAGGGTTAGGGTTATGGTAACGGTTAGAGTTATGCTTAGATTTAAGTAAGGGTTAGAATTAGGGTTAACATTAGGGTTGGGATAAGAGTTAGCGTGAGATACATGAGCTAGTCATGTATCTTGGGAGATTTAGTTAGATATGATATGATATGATTAGATATGATATGATTAGATATGATATGATATATGATATGATATAATATGATATGATATGATATGATATGTGATATGCTGTGATAGAAAATGATATGTGAAATGACGTGATGTGACATGATCTGATCTGATATGATATGATGTAATATGATTAATATAATATGATTGACATGTGATGTGTGATATGATATGATATGATACGATATGATCTGGTATGATCTGATATAATATGATATGATATGATATGATATGACATGACATGACATGATATGATACGATACGATACAATACGATATGATATTTGATATGCTGTGATAGAAATGATATATGACTTGACATGACATGACATGACATGACATGACATGATATGACATGATATGATATGATATGATATGGTATGATATGATATGATATGTGATATGCTGTGATAGAAAATGATATGGTGTGATGTATGACAGAAATGATATGACAGGATAGAACAGGACATATGCTACAATATGATATGATAATATGTGATATGATATTATGTGATTATGTTAAGACAGAAAATGATATGGTATGATGTATAATAGATGTGATTTCATATGATAGGATAGGACATATGATATGACGTGATATATTAATATACGATAAGGTACAATGTACCTCACTCATCATCGACAGACACTTTCTGCAACGGTTGATAGCACCGACAGACTATTAAGAATCACTAGACATCTGCACAGCCTTCCGTGCACAGTTTTTTTAAAAGTACTTGACACAAGTTACCAATATCAAAATCTGGCCCCAGCTCAATACAAGGCAATCTAAAGAAATGTGGTTGTAGTTGGAACAGTATATTGCTAACAGGCGAATGTCACTATAGCGGTACTTCTAGTAGTACAGCCAAGCCATGACGACGCACAATTCTATAAAACCTAAAATTATCTCTACAAAGCTTAAAATCACATTTTTTTGTTTATTTGTTTGAAAAATGTTGTACCATAATTCTTGGTAATGAGAAGATTTATGCGCCCCATAAACTAAATTGTTCCTTTATCAAAAGAGGAAACCCTAGGACAAGTTGGGTTAAAAAAAAAAGTAACAACAACATAGTGTTGGAAAAAAATCATAATGTGATGAATTTATTCTTCACTTTTCACAGTTAATATACCTTTTCCCATTGATTAAAAGCTGGTTGAAGTAACTTTTCGCTTAACAATTTTTGAAGGAGAGCACTAGGGAATTAGTTGTATTCGGTTTATAAAAGCCTGTATTTTGTAGACAACCACAGAATCGATTTCCACATTTCCCGTAAAAATAGCAGTTACCTGAGCTAGAAGCGCCTATATCAAGGATCGCATCTCAGATTTACCTGTACCTACTTGGGAGTGAGCGCCTAGGGTGACATCCCTACTTGTCCCACGTTCCGTCAAGCCCAGACGTTTACAAAGAGAGGACGAGAGGAAATTTCCCTGTAATACTTCTTTACCTTTTACTTTGAGATCACTGGGGCGGAGAGAGAAACAGGTGCCAGTGAGTTTTAAGTCACTTGCAGAGAGCGCTCAACAGTTGCACAGTTCGAGTCAAGACAACAAGAAAAGAAGAGAAGAAAGAAGAGAGGTAATGTTTTGTTTTTTGGTCATTTTTTCGGTGTGTGTGTAACATTGTTTTACTTTATCTGTATTTTGTGTCTCCCTGATAAACTTCCGTATAGAAAATATATAATATATATATATATATATATATTTAAAAGAAGAAAGAAAATAATAAAACGGTTGCATTTGATCAGTATGAAGACACTAGAACAGAGCTCACTGCCACTCTGGGACATAAAAAAAAACCCATATAGCCCTGCAACTTAGAGTGTATGGCAAGCATGCGCACCTCGATGCTGATATTTTGGTTGAATATTACTCAAAGAAAAAGTGTCTTGAACGCAGAATACTACGGAATGTACAATTGGAATAAGCACCTTCGTGAGTGTATTATTCATTTACTACCGCATTTGTAGAATAATAAGCTTTTTCGGGTTTATGTACATAGAAACACTGGTCCATATGCAGCAATGTTGTGCGCCAAATTTCAGATGGATCCATTCAGAAGATTTTGAGTCCATAATCCTATATGTGGGTTTTCGTACAATTTTATAATAAAGATGACTTCACAAAGATACTGAATATTACTGAAATGACAGTAGACCACTCATTGTAATAGATAGACGTGTCAGTTGAGACGTCAGTGATCAGTTCAAATTATACCTCCTAAAACAGACAATTCAGTTGCAACCCCCACGAGGAAAACGGAGTGAAGAAAAACAATAGCAGTAACAACAATGTTTGGACAGCGACGATCACGACTTA
Organism: Peronia verruculata; assembly: GCA_038406235.1. Lineage (NCBI taxonomy): Eukaryota > Metazoa > Mollusca > Gastropoda > Systellommatophora > Onchidiidae > Peronia > Peronia verruculata. Next base: position 9,940 of record JBCAUA010091622.1, read on the forward strand.
AACGACAGTAATGAATAAAAATAACAACAAAAGACAACAACAACCAGGACGATGACACCACCACCACCATCATTACAACAGCAACAATAACACAACAATAGCACCAGCTACTGCACCATCATCATCATCATCATCACTATCACCACCACACCAACAGCACAAGCAAGATTAGAATTAGAACATCATGAGTTTAATGAACAACCATACAGACCACATTTTAAGCTAGCTCAACCCTAATGGAAACAGTCAAGGTCCAAGAATATATAACCACAACACACATCGTCGGAGAGGTCATTAATTTTGTGCCTATGACCAACTACTTTACCTACCGAGAACATAATGGCAACTGACACAGGCCAACATTCCAACGAGCTAATTGATAAAAACCAGTTTATGCACTGTCTGCATTGCTTTTCCATGCATGACACAAAATTCACTATGTTGTAATCAACGACGAACCAAAATTTATTATCGTGGCAAGGGTTGAAATGTGGCCAAGGGATATGTGTGTGTGTGGGGGGGGGGGGGGGGAGGGGGGGATGAAGACC
>JBCAUA010091633.1:0-10487 GCA_038406235.1 Peronia verruculata
TAGGTGACAGACACACTCTCCAGACAAGAGTGACAATGACCATATTGGTCACCAAAAGAGGTGACGGAAGTACACCCTATCCCTCAAACAATATAACAATAGGTCTATATCCCGAATATCTAAATGTGCCGTGAGAGCTGTCTTCACCTGATAGGTGTGAAGCGCGACATTGTAATTGCTTAACCAGGAATGATCAAAGGTAGCCTCTGACTTCATGGTGACAATGTTTAATTTTCGCACCCAGTGGCGAAAGTTGAAGCTATCGTGATTCGAGAGTAAGGCTTATAAATTTTCAAGAGGGGGGAGGAGGATTGGGGGGGAGGGGGTGCAGTCGCTCTGTGGTTTGGCGTCTGCTTCAGAGTGAAAACAACTCACTATCATGAGGCCGAGTTCCACTCGCTGGTCCTCATGAATATCAAAACCTGCATTTTACCACTGACTTAATGGACCCCTAGTTTCCTTTGGTCGGGAAGCCCGACGTCTAGCCTTCTCATATAAGAGAGAATATTTTCCGGAAGTTCCGGCGTCGGGGGACGGAGTGGCTCAATCGGTATGGCGTCTGCTTATGGAGCGGTCGGGATCGACTCGCGGGTTCTGCATAGTCGGATGACAAGACAGGAAGATCGAAAAACCCGCATTTTTTCAATGACTCAACGGTCCCTTGGCTTCATGTGGGTAGGGAAGCCCGACGTCTAGCTTCTCGGATAAGAGTGAATATAATTCGGAGGTCCCGTGTGTACGTTACGCACGTTAAAGAACCCTTGGCAGTTCTAAATCGATAGAAGAGTAGGTCTGAGTGCCGCTGTCCGGGCAAAATTTCTACCCACAAAATTTCTCAGCAATAATTAGCAACTTCTAAAAGCCGAGATAATCTTATCTCTTAGGATTAAAAGGAATAAGAAAAAACTTGATTCCGGCGTCCTTCCCTCCCCTTTTAACTCCACGGTTCTGGACAGCTGAGATAACCACCGCCACAAGAGGTTGAAAAGCTTATAAAAACTATACGATTCTGGCGTGTACGTTACAATCAGTTGCTATCATGAGCATATGATCACATAACGCAAATAGTGTTGTGTTATTTTTTGACCACGGTTGTGGACAGCTGAGATAACCACCACTACAGGAGGTTGAAATGCTTATAAAAACTATAACCGTGTACGTTACACACGTTAAAGAACCCTTGGCAGTTCAAAATCGTGGAAGAGTAGGCGGCGTGCTGCTGTCGGGCAAAATTTCCACATTATCAATTTCTGCCTACAAAAACTCCCAGCAAAAACAGGCAGCTACTTAAGACCGAGATCACCATAACTACTTAGGATTATAAAGTATAAGAAAAACAACTACCAAAACCATCATAATTGGTATCTTGGAAATCGATTTATGACCGTTAACCAACAAAGATTTCATGTCTCTAGGACAGATTTATTACAAGGAGATGAAGACTAGGTTTTTTATTTTTTTATTTATTTATTTATTTTTACATTAATGATTACAGCTTGTTCATCTTTTAAATTGTCGCCAACAAATGATTAATAATGAATTCAGTGCATTTTAATATACATGTGCGTATATGTGAGTGTTCTTTGTGTGTGTGTGTCGTAGTTTTTGTTGTTGGTTTGCTGTTTGTGGGAGTTTTACGCCGTTGCATCTCTAAGTCATAAAAGTATAGATATCTCTATATAAACATATTAGAGAGGTATGCGACAAATAAATTTTAGTAAGAATTCGTTCTTTTTTTTTTTCCTGAACGGCGGTCTATTAGGTCTACCCTTGTAAGCACACTCGAGTTTTTCACCCCCACTCGAGAAGACTAGGTGCTTGATCTTCCCTACTGTTCTCTAATACAGCGGGCTGTGGAGAAATTCTCCATGGAGGACGGTATAAAATGCCATGTAAGCACAGCATCAGAACCCAATATTTACTTTTTTTTTAATGAAAAACCAGCACCATAACCTCGCTGATACGAAGTTGTCTGTGTGTGTGCCTAAATGTGTTTGTGTGTGTGTGTGTGTGTGTGTGGATGGATGGATGGATGGGTGGATGGATGAATGGATAGATGGACGTATGTGCTTATTCTTGGATTAATGGACACAGACCAGACTAGGAGAAGATATTCAGAGGAAAAGCAGAAAGAACAAATGTTAGAAACCAATTTCTCCAAAGTGGAATTAAAAAATCTGGACAGCCGACGAATCCTCATAACGACCATGCCCAGGACGAAAACTTGCTGCTCAATAAGTTGTTGTAATTAACATAGATTTATTTTTCATGCAGTATTTTCTTACCTCCACTTTACTGCTGTTCGAGATCTATGCTAGATCTAGATGCAGATTACACAATTCGTTCCATTGATCTATGTATGGCCTTGTCTTTTTAATCAATATCGACACTTTTACAAGTGATTTACTTGAGTGTGACAAAAATGCGAAGCACAAAACTCTGTCTCTCTCTTTTTCTTTTGTTCTCCCTCTGTCTCTCTCTCTTTCTCTCTCTCATTTGCCTGCATTGAATTCTGCCTTGACTTTACGGCGACAATATCAAAATATAAAAATTTCGCTTACAGAACCTTTAAAATACATCAGATTGTTTTGTCTAACATCCCTCTTGAACATTAAGTTCAGTTAACCAAAATAACAACATCGAGGTGCGCACGCTTTGCCATACACTTTAGATCGCAGGGCTACTTTTAAGTTTAAAAAAAAAAAAATCGCCCCCGGAAGCTTTGGATCCTCTTTTTAAGTATATGATTATGCAGGTATCTATCAGTGACGCTTAGACAACAAAGCGAAATGGGAGCCCACTGAAAATCCTTACTGCTCAAAGGTAAACGTGCCATCAAATAGAAAACAGGAAGATAGAATGGCTGAGTCTACAGTGGAGATTGATTTCAAATAAAAAGGAACACGCAATCTGAGAAAACTAGGGCAATCTCGCTAACACTGAGACGGATCATTGTTATTATGATAACTATGTCTGCTTCTCTTTAAAAGGTATTTTCATCAGCAAAGGTATGACACCCCGGAGGAACGTAATAATCACGAAGTTTAGATTGACATAGAGATACAGAGTGGAAAGATTAGTTTATGTATTTAGAGACCTTTTTTTTTTAAATAATACAGCGACACAACATAATCTTAAGAAGAAAGTAGAAAGATTCTTGCTGAAAACTACTGACTGCTGTAGTTATAATGGAAATGTTCACAAGGCTTTGCGCACGCTTGATACTATTACACACTCAGCAAGTTCAGGGAATGTTTGCAACATAGAAAGACATAATGACCCTCATGCAAAACCCTCTTCTCTCAAATTATGACACTGTTGAGGGGGTGAGTTCATCTCCTTGCTCTTCATGCAAAGCTAAACCAAAACCTTATTGTTTTATTCATGAAATGCAATGATGTCCCACAATGTGTTGTTTGGGAATTACTTTGCTAGCACAAATCGTACTGTACAAAGATATATATGCATGAATTGCAATTTCTGATGATGCTATTTCATCTTGTGAGATGGACATACAGTGTGAATGTTAAGGTGAACCATTTCAAGAGCTTCATTCAATTTGTCGAACTAGTCCTTTGTGACTATTGCCATATCTATAGTTTTATGTTTCTGTGTGTAAGTATTTGTGGTCTTCTTTGGCTAGAAGCTGTGGTGTCTTTCTGCGCTTCATACTTCTGATTCTATCAGTGCAGCCTTTACAAATGACAGGAGAATGTGCAGTCTCATTGTCTTTGGCAGTGTTGATTTCAAAGACTATGAAAACGTCATCTTTAATGTCAGCACATTTCGCTATCTTGACACCTTGCCTTTTTTCCTTTCCTGTCTGTGCTTTTACTCCATATGTTAGGCACAATTTATGCAAACAACACATGAAAGCCTTTGCAATGTGGTTCTATTGGGAAAACAACATATACCTTATCAACAGTACCACAAAGTATTCAGGAGATGTAGTTATATGGGTCTTCAAAAGTGGACATCACATCATCCCTTTGATTTCATATAATTCCTAGCTTGATAAATGTAAACAAAAATTCATATAAATTCTTTGGCAATGGTCATGAATTTGAAAATTACACACAAGGTAGCACATATACACCATGCCACAAAAACATTAATATTAAGAGGATGCACTGTGACAGAAGGCTTAAATTGACCACTAAGTCCATATAAGTTAATGACAAAAATTGATGAAGAAATCACATGAGGAAGGTGTTTTGCCACTCTGAATAATTTTATAACTAATAATCACAGAAACTTGCAATTTCCTTCAATCAATGCAGGAGAAACTCAACTTTCGTGCACAACTGACAGGGAGAATGTAGGATAAAGAAATACCAGAGATATTAAATGGGAAAGTTAGGGTAATTTGAGCTGTAACTGAGTCAGGCCTATTTACAAAGGCGCAGCCTGGGAAAGGGAGTTTCACACCGGTTGACATGTGATTATGACCTTTTGCAGGTGGACCAGTGGGATGAGTTAAGTTGCCGGCTAGAGCACTTTTAAGTAGCCGTGTACATAGCTGTTCATCTGCGCGTCTTAGATAAAAGGTAGTCCTGCAAAGAATACTGATGCAAACTGTACTAATCGCTAATCTGTATGAAGATACAAAGCCAGACCCTGCAAATTGAAAGGAAAGTACATAATGTCACCAAACCTATTTCCACTTTGTGTTTTATAGTCACCATTGCTCTTCCTATCACTCCAACATTTAGTTGATGAGATGGCCGGGACTCAAACTCAAACCAATGGGTCTTGAAAACAGTATCGTTACTAATTTCTTTTGTTTTGACGAATTGACGCATACTAAATACAACCAAATGAGCTGCCTGAAAACTCGCAACCCACAAACTCTGACCTAATGAAACCTCGCAACAATCCCGCCTGCTGGTTACGTGGTTTCATCACGACAAAAATGATGTAACGAAACCCTGCATCCCACAGCATAACCATATAAGTTATATAAAAGTGATATATAAAAGTGATTTCTTAGTAGTAATCAAGTATCAAAGGTGTTTTCATATATCAATAGCAAGTTTGGTTCGTACAGGCCTTCTTGGTCAATTGTAAATCAGTTGTTTGTCTCTCCTGTAAAATATTTGTTTTTGGGGTTACGAGGTTTCATCACTCCACCAGCGATATTTCCTTTTGTTTATCAGTTTTATAAAAATATAGAGAAAGTTCCAGACCCTTGAGAACTCAACCCATCTGATAATAACGTCATGATTTTTGATGATTTGTTCCCTGACGAATAACACAAATGCTAAGATTGTCATGTAAGATGTAGATATAGCAATGAACATTGTTTTTACTTAGCACAGAACTATTTCAAACTACCAAAGGAAAAGATTAAGAGAACATTTCCTTGTCTATTTAAACACGATGCTAAAAGTTAAATTATATTTGAAATGATCATGTTACTACTGAGATGCCAGTAGAGGAGTTTAAATCAGTTTGTAAACAGTGCTGGCAGCAACCGCAGGGTTTTGTTGTTATGGACAACGCCTCTGACAAAATCAATGAGAATTGATAATGCAGATAATAGTTTGACATATACTCTTGTTAAAAAGTCAGGGTTTCATCACAAAATATACGATGTAGGAACAGAAGACTAAGAACATATTGTAAATATTCTTACAGTAAACACAATTGTTGCACACATTAACGTAATAAACGGTAGATTAAGTTAATGGAGCAAACGTTCTTGTTATTTATTCTTCTTTCCAAATGTTTCACCTAGCTATAAAGTCGTAGAAAAACCTAACAATTTAGTTTGCCTTCCCCTGCATCGACGGATTCTTTCACTTTCCACTTTCGATCCTTTCTCAGTTCAGGTTCTGTATTCCTCACAGCATCATCCTTTGAGCTCTTGAACACCATGTGAAGGAGGGCTTTCCCTATTTTGTGCAGCACTATCTTGGTTTGGTTACAGATTAGTGCGACGTCGGTTAAACATGGTGGGAGCCCTAGCCACTTTTTGTGTAGCGATTTATCTTTGCCTCTAATCCAGCTACCGCTGAGACCGGGATTTCATAAACTAATAGTGGCCATTATATATTGGGATCAACATGAATGGGATGATCCACACCTTGAAACAACCTATGTGTCCTTTCTTGTCGATATTCTCCAGGCCATCTGTCAGTTGAGTCCGCACATCTCTCTCTGCTTTGTGGCCTTTAGAGAAGCGCCGTACCACCGACTGAGACTTTTCACAGGTTGGTATTACTTGGTCACATACCTGAATTGTATTGTGTTGTCCGTCTTACCGTTTCTGAGTGATAGACGTCTGGACTTCTTGGCTTTGCACGCCATTCTGCACCAGGAGGCCAAATCATCCAGTCTTTGGAGCATCTGCCTTAGCTCTTCTTGGGATGTGATTATTATCGTTGTGTCATCCATGAATGCCTTTAGTGGTACCTTTAGGCAGCCCTCTACCAAATCTGGTCCTTAAGGGGGGGGGGGCGTCTTGGAGGTGATTTTTTCATTATTAGTTAGTTTAACCTTTCCCATCGTGTCAAGCATGTTCAAATTAGTTTAAAACAGTGAGAAAAATCGACTTTTTCATAGGGTTGCCATCGTAACGCAGCCATCTTGGATTTTGGCGTACCTAAATTGATTCATTTTAAAATCTAGCTCCTCAGCCACATTTCAACAAACCTTGATAAAACTTGGTGGATATATTGTTTGATATAATATCTAAAGAAATTATATATTCGTTTCCATACAACACAAACGGTTCTATAAATGTTTTTATATGCCATATAGCGAAAATTCAAATTTCGCCATTTTTTTCAAACTAAAAACCCAATTTTCAGTAAACCTTACCGACCGAATTTAACGCACATACGTAACCCTTTTGATTGTTGATGGTGACAATGATGCACACCAAATTTGTTTTGAATCGGTTTCAAAAAAAAAAAAAGATTTAAAACAAAACAAAAAACTGTCAAAAAAACCAGGTTTTGAGAAAAACACCTTTAAAGTTTTTTTTTTTTTTTAGCTCAAGATTGACATGAAGAGTTTTCTGTTCGGCTTTAAGGCTCGAAACAGCCTTTACTTACATACTAGCCCTCTTTTCATGACTTCTGGGTCTCTTGTTAACTTTTTTTTCTCTCTGTGGGCGTATCTTTTATCGAATTTTGCTCCGTTCCCCCCATATTTATAAGAGCCACTTTCGGATTCTTGAGGACCTCTGTGTGTCCCTCATATAATTTGTGAGTGCAAACCAAAAGTGTTTTAACCTTTACTGTGACATATAGTTAACAACTGAGCTATTAGTAAAAGAAAAAAAGCAAAATTGCGCTTTTTATAGGACGAGGAAAGTCATTTTACTACACCTTCATCGATTATTTGCATGATCAGCAGTTTTTGTCGCGTCTTTCAACCAGTGTCCATCCCTGGCACTGGAACGCGTGATATTTCTAGGAGAGGTGACAATTAAGTACTTTTTGCACCCTTTGCCTGTATATACTCAAATTACGATGATCCACGGCCTCATTTACAGCCAGGTGGTGCCATATCCTGAGTGACAATACGCTAGTTCTAACTTTGAATGACCATTGGTCAAACACGTCAGAAATGACTTAGCAACTTTCGGATACCATTTTTTCACACGCAGAAAAGGCAGTACTTTTAAGAGAAAACAAAAGCGCAAAGTCGTATTTTTTTGGCAAAATCCATATTTCAGGACGCTCACCCCCTCAATAAAATTGCTCACTGGCCTTCAGCAGTACTTGCATGGCCAACACGAAGAGAATTGGCGAGACTTTACAGCCCCTGGCAATTCCCTTCTCTAACTGAATCCAGTACTGGTGTATTTTCTTGTCGCAAATCTTATGCTAAAGGACTTTAATACTCCTGCACACGTCTGTAGTGCTGTGTGTGACATGGTACGTCCAGTACCAGCCTTAGTAGCGAGCGAGGAACTGATCCGTATGCATTAGCAAGATCTAACCATATAACATGTCGTTCTTGTTTTTATTCTCTGGCTAGCCTCCCAGATCATGCTAGCGTGTTTCAGGCACTATGGGACTCTGGGGACTCCTCCATTTTGGACTGATGTGCTTATGTAGCCGTTCTCCATTGAAGAACCGATTCGCTATTACCGAGAAGATTATTTTGCCTTCCACATTCAGCAGAGAGATTTGGCGGAATTGATCTATCTCCTCTGAGCTCTTCTCTTTAGTAAATAGACACCTTCAGCTTTATTTCACTAATCACAGATCTTCCTTTTGTTCAGTGTGTGACCAGCTCCCTGTGCAATATCTTGAGCACCTTGAAACATTTCCTATTCGGAAGATACGATATGCCTTCTGGACCTGGGGCAGACTTGCTTTGGGCCTTACCTGGGCTGGATATCTTTCCAACCTCGTGCAGAGCAGGTATCTCTTCTTTGAATTCTCTGTATGGCTGAGAAGATCATAACAGTTCACTAATTGTGTCCAGTGCCTCTTTCCTGTGTGAATCTTTCCTAAATGCTTTTCTAATTCGTTCTGACTGACTCTGAGCTCGCCGGATCGTGGATTTTCGGAGAGACTTCTTTGCATATTGGAACGGATGCCGGGTTACTAAGGAATCGTTTGCGTTTCAGACGTGCCTTTCATTTCCTTATTCTTTCTCGCTCTGCTTTCCTCAGTGCATTGTGTCTTCTCTTCAGTTAACTCCAGGTTTCTTGAAGGCCCGTCTTCTCGAATTCCGATGCACTTTTCGGTTGTTTGCCTAGCTGTTTCTCCTGTCTGCCGATCTCGTCCATTTCTTGCTGTCTGCGGTTTGTTTTCGGGGGTGGCTTTGGGCTGTTCTTCTTACTGCCATAGTTATCCTTATGTGCAAGTAGATGGTGTCCATAATGATTGCTATTCGGCTTTCTGATCCACTTTCTTTAAGTTAGCGCGGATAAGCTAGGCTAGTTTGTCATCTAGTTCTTCCCAATCTTTGGACCCTGCTGAGGGGAACAGTATCTTTGGTCACTTCTCATCCGAAGGCAAGGGGGCTGTTCGTCGGGTGGCTCAATGTTGAAGCCACTGGCACTGGTGTTTGCCACCTGGCCAGTTTCCTATAATGACTATCTGAGGAATAAGGGCGCTCTTGAACAGAGCATCGCTTATTAGTCTGGAGGATCTTTATTCCTCTTTCGATGGTGAAATACCTGCCACAATTACATGGATGCCCCAGGGGATAAGGCAATCTCGTAGTCCGTTTCCGCGGATCCCGGGGGCATTTTTCCTATGTGATAGGAAAATTCATCCCTTGGAGAAAGACAGGTGACTGTCTTCAGGGGAAGAATGGGTTACTACTTATTTATTTTTACTTTATCCGTCCTCACGTACCGTCTAGGGCGTCGAGAGGAGAAAGAGCTTTTGGCCTCTGGCAAGCTGCAAGGCCTGGCTGTGTGGGATATTGTAAGTCTTCAAGGTTCTTTTTCACACCCTCGATCCATGTCTTTCATGATTTCAGAATCACAGCCTTTATACCCCCCTGTCTGTTCCCCTGGTTGTGATTAGTTATTGCAGTTGTATAAATGTGGTCACATACGTCTCTTTTATTTCTCTAATAACTCCTTGAAAGGACGGATCTCCAGAAAGGCATTACTGTTAGTTCGTTGACAGAACATCATACAGGACCACATGAAAAGCAGTTTATTATGTGAATACCAATTATTCAGTGGTACAGCCACAGAAATGAATGGACAATTGCAAAGCGTGGAGGAGAGCCAGCTTTGACACAACCCAAAAACATTATGTGGACACTAGTGTGTTCATTGAAAATATTTACCTTGCAGAAATGTGACGATGTTTATCACCAGTCCTGGAATGGAACAGGTGGGGGGTTTGTACAAACTAAGAAACGACTCGGTTTGTATAGTTCTTATTCCAATGAACCATTCGCAGTAAATTTTAATCAATTTTGTCTTTTCTTTGGGAACCCCCCCCCCCCCCCACTTCCCCTCTTCCTGCCATTGGCCCACCTAACACACAAACATCAGGGGGAAAGTCGAATGGAATTGGATGCATAAGAGGCATTTAGTGCCCAAATTAAAGGTAGGGGATCTATCAGTCAGACAGAAAGAAATGGAAATGAATTCACACAGACCCCACATATTTCTGGCGATCTATAAGGAAGATATAGGAACTAAGTGTATAATGTCCAATATCGTTGACGGATCTGAGGGAAAACAGGACATTGGATGCATGGCATACATAGGCCCGTCACATGCTAGCGACTACAGGTACCTTACACTCTGATAGAATTAGGGTTTAAGGGGGGGGGGGTGCAGGTCCTGAAAATAAGGTTTTGGGACTAAAATACCAAAAATGGGGTGTTCCTATTTATACACACTTTGAACTATGCACCACAAACGGCACCAACACCACCCCGCTAAATGACTGTATAGAGCGATTATGCAAATTTAATTGTGATTTTCTCAATATGTATGATTTCTTCACTTTTTTCCCTAAGGCTTTTTTATTTCTCAACCAATTGCCTTCAAATTT
>JBCAUA010091644.1:0-10487 GCA_038406235.1 Peronia verruculata
TGTGAAAATTTATATATATATATATATATATATATATATATATTCTTATTAAATGAAATGCAAATGAAGACTCCGGTGGAAAAAAACAGAAAAGTCACATTTTCTACAAAACGAGAAAAAAAGAAATTAAAGTTTAGAAGTCTATAGTTTCTCACTACATACCTTTCTGAAAACTCTCTTTTTAGCAGAACCTACTTGGTTTTTCTGAATTATTGTTCTAGTTAACAAATCTTAGCAGTGTGCTTTACAACATCGGGTCAAAAGCTCATTTTTCACAAAAAATGTGACTTATCTGGTTTTTCCACTGGAGTCTTCAAATGCATCAATATCTCTTGAGGTCCATCAGTAGAACACACAGATTTATTGTGGAATGTCTCTGCAGTTCAGTTGTATGCTAAGACCTTTCAGCCCCCATTGGGGGCTACCTCAGCTGTTCAAGTAGTTCTTATGATTCACAATATTTATACAGACAAGGACACCTCGCTGCATATAAAGAAATGGGAGAAGGAGGAGATGCACAATGAAATAACACCTAAATTTTACTTAGTCCACTTCATTAACTCAGGTATTTTGCCCATTCAATGATCCAGCACATAAGTATACAAATGGCTTGTTAAGTTCCATTGAATCTTTGTCCATCAGTAGCCAGTATGTGACTGATAAATTTCGATTCATATACTGGATGATACCAATCTCTGTGCGAGGTGCAATAATAACTGCATGTTCATGCATACTTTTCTGCTTGCTTGATTTAATATAAACCTTTCTTGAGATGTTGCTATTTAGCCTCTCCATTAGTTGTAGTGGGCCAAAAAAAGTGAATTATATATATATGCAATAGGAACCTAAAGTTAACAAATTCCTAGACATTGAGTGTATATAAATTCCATTTAATCAATATGCCTACATTATCACTATATCTTCTGAATTCTTCAGAAGCATCAATATAGACCTAAAAGTTCTTTCACATTTTTGTACACTCTGAACAATAAAATTTACGATTTTTTTTTTTTTTTTAAAGACTTTCTGAAAGACAGGGGGGGGAAAAAGCTGTTACATTCTCCACCAAGGTGAGATATGGAATTTAACAGAAAGCTCAATGAAAAGTTTGTGACAGCTCATTCCATATTGAATATTTGTCTGCAGATATACATGGGAATGGAAATATTAATATTATGAACAATATCAACAACATAAACACAAACATAAGGACAGACGCTGAGCAAAGTATTCGTCCATACCTTTTAATTAATTCAAACAAATCATACGATTATCTCAACAGCTGTCAGAAAAATTTGCTTCATTCTACTATGTGGCTATATAGGGATATCACATCTATGGCAATAGTAGAGAATCACATTAAAAAAAAATTAAATCAATATACATGTATTACAAATATGCATGTTTAATACATGAAGTAATGGAATAATTGTATCCAATGTGCTAGCTGTAGCCAACCTTTCACTCTATAAAAGGAATCAATAAACAGACAAAAGAGACTGGCTGTCACTGAAAACTGCTCACTCTGCATAGAGACCTGGGCATATTCTATCACACAAGTCTGAAGATTCAGCTTTTCAACCAATGGCAGAAATGAACATGTTAAGCCTATGATGATGGCCAAGGTCTGCTTAAAGGTACCGAAGGCAAAATGAATATGCACTTTCAATATGTTAACGTCATAAAGCCAAGCTAAATACAAAAGTTTAATTGATCTCATACTGTTGTTTATACAACTTCACTTTGTATGGATATGGAAAATAATTTTAAAGATTTTGACATAGGATTCTTTGCTGGCAACATTTTCTATTTAATTTTGAAATGCTGGAACAAGTGTTTCAAGTTATAAAAAGAAAAGGACTGACTGCATCTGGTTTTCCTTTTTCTTTTTCTCTTTTTTTTTGTGTTTTGTCATTTCATAACCAAACAATATGATTCACGGGGCACATGTTTCTACATCATTCTCTTGGTATCATAATTCAAATTCTGACATCAGATAAACTACAGACTTTGTCTAAAAGGTCATAATGCAAGACATTTTGTGCATGCCACTAGTTAACAGCACGTAGGCAGATAAACGCTGACCAGAGTATCTCATTATGGCTTGAAAACAGTATTTGAAAAAGTGACTCAGTTCTAGTATGAAATTTCTGTGAATACAAAGAATGAAATAGATCACATACATGCAGAAGATAGATCTGAAATATATAGCAAACTCCAAATATATATATTTAATACATGTATATAAAATAAAGTCCGAAGACACAATTATCGTCTGACAGAAAAATAAGTAAGCAAGAAATGATTCAGAGGAAAAGAAAATTTATTATTCTGAGAATGAATATTATATCACGAATGACATATTCATTTTCTTGAGTGTAATTTCATGTTGTTGTTTTTTTTTAAACAGATTCACAATTGGTTGTATCTTGCTGACCTTTAAAAAAAAGTGTGAAAATGTACACTGATATGGTATTTTATTATCCTGACCAACTTTCAATTGAAACAACTTAGGCTCAAAGAACATGGTACACTATGTCAGTTTTGTCACTAATATCAGGATTGTCTTTATCTCTTGCAAATTATATCAAATTTCACTCTCTTCCAACATAACACAAGATGGCATCAATCCTAAGGAATGCTAAAATATTTTATTAAGAACTTAATTTGTGGATGGTTTCTTCAGAATCAAGCAAGCAAACGAACAAACAATAAAGCTACACAATGTGAAATGGTTGTGCCTACATCAGCTGGCAAAAGAAGCTCTAGGCTCATTGATATTAAAGGAGTAGTGTGGCTCTAAATCACATTCTCTGACTAAGTCACATATTCTTCAGCATGAGATAACTCACATGATAACCTACTATAAATGATAACTCAAAGAGTTTAGGTGAAATAGATTTCAAAAAGCCATATCCATATATATACCTGTCCAGCTCTAACCGTTTAACTTCTGTGAAACAGGCAATTTTACATCAGAAGGAAAAAACTGTTTTGTGTTCGCCACAAGTTGTCCAGAGCCTTGTTATTTTGTTTTCATTAAAAAATATGCATACCTGATAGATAATGGTAATAAAATCTGATGGAGGCATTTTGATGACTTTGAAGTGCAGTTACATGGTTAGCCCTCATCCTTCTGTCAAACAGTTACACAGTTTACCTGTGCGATGCAGATACATGTACGTGATACACTGATCAGTCACAGACACACTTTATGCTGTAACCAGCTAGTTATAAGGTTCACGGGGTCTATATCAGGGCCATGTTGTTATGTTTCAGAGTAGGTTTACACAGCAACATTATGTTGATGTCATACACTAATGCAGTCCAGAACACTACAACAAACTTAAAATAAATAAATATCTGACATTCTGTGAACAAAATTTCTAATTCTCTTTTTTTTTTTTCATCTTACTGTCAGTGTTTATTTACTAGTCTAGTTCATTTTGAGTTAACATGTTTTCATTATGACCAATCTGGCCATCTTCGTTGTTTCTTTTGTCTATGCTGTACACTTCGCTGTTATTTTAAACTAAAATGTCTTTAATCACTGTTTTAACAAACTCTTTGGTTTGTAATTAAAGCCAATAGGAAGGCTTTTAGCTGCAATATTATTTAGTAGCGTTTCAGCCCAGTCACATTGGTATAGATATTTATAATAACTGCTGAAAATTTAAAAAGCCCTTAAAATGACCTAAGACAATGAGTTTGTCAGCTTCATCAATACCTTACTCATTTTAATTCACCTTTGAAGAATATTTCATATTCCTTCCATATAACTGAATTTGAAAGAGGAAAGAAAAAAAAAAGAGAGAGAAAATTTGTCAGCAAATGCAAAGATGTAGGTTATGGGCGTTAAACAAACTTATAAGCCAAATTTAATTGATGAGTTAAAAAAAAAAAAAAAAAGACAAAGAGAAGGAAAAAAGTAATAAAAATAACATGGCTTTGTAAATAAGACACGACAGCCATTTAACCTGGTTCAACTAATTACACACACCGCCATGTGGATCTTTTGCCAAAAGTTTGTAAGAAATGTCTTAAAATTCATAATAAGAGTTTGTTGTCTTTGTTCAGAGATTGATAAGTTGGATTAAAACCTGATAGGAAATTATAAATAGCACTCATGTCTTACTTTTCAGAAACTTTGGTACAGTGTTGAAATCTACTGCCAGTCATTTTACGTTGTACAGAGTGCTAACTTGTTCGGTCTATGGAACTGTGTAATCTTTTGTGTGCACCTTGCCTTATTTACATTTTACTATCTTGAGCAAAAGAAAGAAAATACCTGGGCTGACACATGGCCAGGGATAACACCTAATGTATAATGAGATGCAGGTTGTTTAAGTGGGGTATGTTTCACTATAGGAAAAAAGAAGGGTCAGTACAGGAGAGAAAAAAGGAGGGGAGAATGTAGTAAGACAGAGCTGTCAAAAATAAGAGAGAACACTTGACCAAAGAGAGTTTTTGAACAGTCCAATATGTCAAAGGTCTGGAAGTTGTGCAACCTCATCAGGTGACTGACAGACAGACTGTAACAGGCTTGATGAGAGAAACTTCCCATTAGACTAGCAGATCTGAACACAGTACACAGTAAATGATTAATGTGTAGCAATCTTACTACTGACATGAATTATGCAGAGACTAAATATCTTTAAATCAGTCAAACCATTTTTTCAATGTGGATTAGAGCAATTATAGTAAAAACAAAATGAACAGCAACAAGGTACCAGTGGTTGATTGCATCTCCTTGCGCAGATACACAGTTAGTGCAGCAGAGATGATGGATCAGCGGTCAAGTGTGACTGGATCACAGTGCAAATTCAAGCATTTCTAATTAATATTTTCAAGAGATATTTACACATACTAAGTAATATAAAGTGCACTACAATTTGAGAAAAAAAAAAAAAAAATGATTTGACCTACTTTTGCAGTTATACACTTAAAGCCCAACAGCAACGATATAAATCACCCAAAGTATGGGAGACCATTACAACATATAAAAGAACTTTATAAGGGCATGAAGAGGGAGGTTAGGAGGTGGGGTGGGGGATGGGGAGAAAACAAGTGCAGGAAAAAAAAAAACAGGAAAAATATAATGACAAATGTATAGATATCAATCATCTTAAACATAAAATGCAAACTGCACACCTGTTATGAATAGTGTGTTAAAAGGGGCATTAAAAAAAAAAAGAAAACAAAGCACAGGCTACAAAAGAGAAAACAAAGCACAGGCTAAAAAAGTTTACATCCCATAAAGAATAATAACACATCTCACCACTCTCCTCCAATATGAAAGGTTTACAGAAATAAAACACAATTCAAGTTTTCAAAAATAACAAGTAAATATAAACTGACCAACAACAGTAGGGTATGAAGCCTCACAAAAATGTAAATCAGAAGATGTATTAAAACTGAAATGATAGTATTGGATTTTTGTCCTTATTTTTCTGGTCTTTTTTAAACCCATTATTTTTGCACAGTCTGGGGATAATCTGCATGATGCAAAGATTACCATGCTACTGATTGGTTATCTGTGGCACATGCTACTCCATTGAATTAACATTATGCAATAAACCATTAAATCTGCAGGAGGACAAAAAAACAAAGATACATGTAAATATGAGGAGATATATCTGGATTCTTGGTCAATGCCACAAGACAGAATATGCTCAGTTTAAAGAATTAGTTATATTGCATTCATAAAGCATATTTATTATATCCACTGCATATACATAGTATGTGTCTACAAATCAAATCTGCTATGCAAGGATGAAAGCTAAGTGCTATCAGCAGGAATACTTCATAACTCTATAATAATCTTAGATTGTGTTAAAAGTGCTTCAGATATGGAGAAAAAAAAAAACACTTAATATTTTAAGCTCATTGTGTAGAAAGCTCTTAAGAGTTAAAAAAAAGCAGTTTGGAACACAAAATCTGAAAACTATTGAAGTAAAAAACAAAAATATCTAAAACTGATTAAGTGCTTCAATATTTTTGTCCTGATGATGTCATAAGATCTGGAAAAACTATAAAATTTGACAGCAGAGGAATGTGATTTCAGAGAGAGATGAAAGTCAGCCTATAATAGCAGTAAGTCTTGCATTTGGATAGCTGGATTGCACTCATTTTTCTCCTCCAAGATAGAATAACATAATATGTATAAACACTCAGCTGAAAAAAAATTTGTAAAAAAGCATTGTGCAACACAAATAACTTCCAGTGATTTGTGAAGGGTATACACTGCATTTAAAAAAAAACAACACATGACAACATCTTCACACATCATCAGTTAAACAACTTATGATCACAATCCAATATTCATGTCAAATGACAAGGCTCAAGATAAAATAGATTATGAAAGGTCATGTTCCTTTGAAAGAGGAAGTGTGGAAATGGTGGAATCTTTCACAGCAAAGGAACTCATTACCGCATTATCATGGAGGCCATAGGCATTACATGAACAAAAATCAATAAAAATCATCATCCAGAAAAACTAAACATCCATCTTAAACACATTAAAAATTTATTAACTCTTACATCAATGAAGCAGCTGAAAATGAAAAAGGCTAAACTCCCCATAAGTGTAAATCTGTTGAAGAGCAATTTCATCATTCTTCCCACAAATCATGTGCAAAAAAAAAAAGAAAAATAAAATAAAATCATTCAACTTCTTCTTTCCATAAACAAAAGATACAAATGCAAATAACAACTGAAAAAAAAAAATCCAAAGGAATATGACTCATGGAGGGTGAGAAAGATGCAATGATAAATGAGACTTGTGTAATGATTAAGCCTTTTTTTGTTATTGTTGCCGGTTGGATTTTGCTTTGTACATAGTAGGCCTAATAGTATGGCACAATGTGGCCAATGTTTATGAAGATAAGATAAAGTTGGTTAGTTGCAGAGCACAAAATAATAAAGTATCCCACTCACAACTAACCATAAGTAATAGTAAACATTGCAAAGGCAACACTATGTCATCTTATACTACACAAGATATCATAAGGAATAAATCCATTGCTAAAAAAAAAAAAAAAGGATACAATCGTAGCTACTCACAGGACACATATAATTCTATCTGCTCAAGAGTATGTATCAGCTGTGATATATAATGGATTTGACAAGCAAGAATGCTTGCTGTCAAAACACCTTCTGTCACAAATGAAAGAATCAATGGTGTCGCTTTGAGAGATATGCTTGTTTAATTCATTAAAAAAAAAAATTATTATGTCCTGTGTCCCTGCTAAGACTCAAGACAGGTGTGCAAAACAGTATTAGGATTACAATTTACAGCATGAACAAGAAATGAAGATCAAAAGGGATAGCCATGTATGTCCACTTTGTACACATACGATAAAACTAAAGTTTTGTTTTGAAAGCTTCTGTTTGCTCTTTGTTGAGGTTTTTTATTCAACCATTGCTTTGGACAATAGTGACTGTTCCTTTTGGGTGGAATAGTTACGGCTCAAGACTAAACCCATGAACTGAACTTGTAAAAATTGAAACACTGGATATTTATTGGTCTTCCTCTTCAGTTTCCAATAAGTGGTTGATCAATATCTACCTTTTGCCTCAAGCCTGTATGTCAATCTGTGACTATGTCTAAGAGGTTTGCTGTCTCTGCTTTTAAGCCTCTCGATGCAAAACTTGAATGGCAAAGAATGTAATCTTTTTCAAACCTTCACATCACTTTCTTGCCCCATAAACTTGTGAAATAAAATATTTGAAGCTTCATTGTGTAGAAAGCTCTTAAGAGTTAAAAAAGAAAAATGTAGACAACAACCTAAAAAATACAGCATCAAAGATCAAGCCAATACCCTTGAAACAGACAAAAATTTGAAACATTTACACTTGCATCAACAAATTATAAAACTTAACTGCCTCCTACCTACCAGAAAAAGAGCATGGAAAGAAAACAAAAAATATATAAGCATTCTGTACAAGCTTTGAAAAGATATTTTCACTATCTATTGAAGGATGCCAAACAAATTATTCTATATTCAGGTAAAAATTTGAGACACGCATCAAGGTAAATTGTATAGCTCATTGCAGATAGATCTATCTATGCAAGCTTTTCCAACACAATAAATAGAATATATATTTCCTGTTTGATGAATACTCAGGCAAAAATCAATCTGAGGATTATCAAAACAAAAGCTATATTCAATGTACATGAGTTTCTACGAAAACCATTCCTCATAACAGGGAAGACCTTTGTGCACAAGAAAATGTAGCGGATCATGAAAATTGCACATTGTGACAGCATTTAACAAGGCACAAACAGCCTTTGAACTCATCTACTGCCATATTTTAATTACAGTTACAATGTATTAGTATTCTTCTTATTCTGTGTACCATTTGTCACTACAAGTGAGAAAGCAGGAATATCTGTTATACATCGCATACTGAAACATCAATATAAATGTTGTCTGTGTATGAACATGGATATGTGAAAAAAAAAAAAAATTCACTTATTAAAATATGTTAAAATGTTTATCAAATAGCTGTCTTTGTATGACTATCTATTTTAAAACAGACGCAAGCGATAACAGCGACAATATTTTCTGTCACTCTGTAGCAGATATAACTCAAGGATGCTTTGCATTGTGGGTAGATAAAGAGCAAAGACTACCTGGAAAGAGTTAGGTTAAAAAAAAAAAAAAGATACTGACATGATGAAATTTCTATGCACATATTCTCTTATTCACTGCAAACTACTGCACTTTCCATCACTCCATGCCAAACAGACAATGGGCACTTAAAGGAAATGACAGAGTCTAAGGTGGGGGAATGTGAAGTTCAAATTTGCACATACTTACTATTTGTGTTTCAATGTAACCAAATATTCTGGGTATGCTTGGGTATCTGTGAAAATCATGATTTTGTCTATTTCTTTTTCTTTTTTCAGAACCATAACAGAATCAAATGGATGATCTCCTTGATTCGCTGGATTCCGTAATTCTCTATGACCTTGTCCAGGTCTGCCAATTAACACTTTGGAACGCATGAGGCAGACACATTTGTCCTGAGAGGAAATCTGTAGGCATTGTCGTGGATCTCTGTAGAATAGGACTCCTTGTCCAAGATCTCCACCTGGAGAGGAAAAATACAAAGAAAGGAAAGGAAATACAATATTTTACTGTTTGATTTAAGTTAATAGCAGATGCTACAAAATGGACTGTCACAGTGATTATTGGTGCTTTTTAGTTTTTCTACTTATATTGGTTCTCAAAATGTGAGCTGAGGATATTGTGGTCTAAAGAAAGAAAGATGCTAATTCTGAGTGCAGACATTACCTCAGAGTAAACATGCTCCTTGCCAAAGTTTCTGTAAAAATGACAAACCCAAGATACAGCCACATTTCTCAAGGACCAGAATGATTCCTCAACACTGTGTATATGAAGTGCAAGAATTGTATGGGACACTGAATGAATAATCCCTAATGTTGTATACAACAATATATTCTGACTCAATTCTTTGATCTGTGTCTTGTCACAATACTAACTTCGTTGAAGTATGCATGTAACAAATATCAAGTAAGTTTACAATATATAAGATGTATCCAGATCAAATACAAGATATGTTCATGTTACAGTAATTGATATTGATATTTCCCTATCAGCTGATTACTGGATGGAAAGATTATACTATTTATGAGCAATCAGTACCACAAAACACAGTCTCTAGAGAATGCTATCACTCGTGACCATTCTCTTTCACCATGAAGTTTGTGACAACTAAGTTGGGTTCTGATTATCAAAATATTCCCAGGCACTTTTATTTGATTAATTTAGTGTAGAGATCCTCTTATCAAGCAGTTAATTATTGTCTGAATTTTACTACAGAACAAGAATTAATAAAGAAAATACATAATTAATGACAAACCAAAGAAACCTTAAAACAAAAGCAGTAACAAATAACAACAACAACAGGAACAAACAAAAATAAATGGAATGAAAGAAAAAAATTTGAACAAGAAATGGACACAAAAGAGTTGTTTACCATCAGGGTTGGAAATAAATCTTGGATGAAAGCCGTATGATAAGACCAATTCAACATTTTCCTGGGGAACTTTTATCCACATGTAGCGAGAAGATGGTGGGAGCAACTTTGCTTTTCTTCCAAACCTTCTGAACAGAGATTTATTCTCAATATAGTCAACCTGTGAAATGATACCCAAAATAAAAGTATTATATAACCAACTGAGAGTGTTGGATGTGCATGAACAAAAATTAAAACTCAGATGAGCAATATCGAGGGACAGATCTCAACAACCATTAAAAAGAGCAAAATAGTCTAGGCATGAAATCTGGAGAAAAATATATGGTCTTTTTTTTCTCCCTTCCTCTATTTGTATATAATTTCATAGACAAAAAAAAAAAAAAAAAAGAAAGAAACGGGAAAAAACATATCGCTGGTGGAGTGATGAAACCTCATAACCCACAAATTTTTCGAAAAACGTTTTTTTGGCTTAATGTCTTCTC
>JBCAUA010091666.1:0-10486 GCA_038406235.1 Peronia verruculata
AGAAAACAACTCACGATCATGTAGAAGTATCATCTCTCACTAGACGCTGTAAATTTAACTTTCACAGTCTTTTATTTCTATTGCTTCAGAGCACAATAGTGGACTATCTCTAGTTAGTAAAGGTCAAGACATTCTTGGCTTTGACAGACAAAGATATTCAAACCATTTATAGGCCCTCCAGGAGGCCGCAGCGACTCTAAGGGAGTACTTTTAAAAATGTCTGGTAGGGGGCAAAATTTGAGAAAACACATGCCCAGAAAGGCAAGGAAAGGCACCGAAAGATCAGATGTCATTGAGAGAGGGCTAATATATGAAAAGCGGATATTCCGAGGCTCAAAGGCGAACAAAAATCTCTCCATGTCATTTTTTTTTTTCAGAAAAAAAAGTCAACTTTAAACGCTTTTTTCTCAAGGTCTGCTTTCTTATCACTATTTTGCAGTCTTCTTCTTCTTCTTCTTTTTTTTTTCTTTAATTTCTAAACCGACTCTAACCAAATTTAGTACACATCATTTCATAACTGTACCAGAAAACATACGTATGGGAGCTTTTTTCGGTTCCTGAGTGTTGGAGAAAAATTGGATTTCAGTGTGAAGAAATTGAGACATTTGAAATTTCACTACATGGCATGTTAAAAAGTTTTTAGATAATTTTGCTTCGCATATCAATTGGTGGATAGAAGATGTTTGCCAGACAATATGTTTATCAAGGTTCATTAATTCAGTTCCACTGAAATTTGGCGGGTGGGTTAGATTTTAAAGTTAGCCATTTTAGAGACGCAAAATTTAAGAGGGCGGCAATGCTGTAGCAACTGTTCGAGAAAGTCGATTTTTTGTCACTGTTCCCACGATGTAGAGGTACCAAATTCGATGGAAAATGTTAAAACCGTCTATTTGTAGCAATAACACAATTAGGACCCCCTCCCTCCAGCCATTCCCTCCTTTTATGGCTTGTGATCTTGACTTTTCCACCTTTTAAGTTTAATATGAAACTAATTTCATATAATATTTCACTACCTGAAGTTTAAAATTTTATTTGTTTACTCTGTTTATTTCAATGTATTCTTTTCTTGCATTAACTGAAATAAAACTTAAAAATCATACTGTGGATCTTTTTATCACCGTGACATGCTTCAGAACTTACCAGCCATACTGTGTGTCAGGGTAAAAAATGGTGATTAAAGACCTTTGCCAATCTGAGAGAACTTTCCTTAAGAAGACCACTCAAGCTTTAATAAGATCAGAGATGTAGATCAATTAGTTCATTAAGTGTATTGACTCTCTTGAAGGAAGACTATGTTTTGTCTGTAGTGGCTGTAAAAGATTTATCAAGTATACGAACAATTTATAATAAAAAACCGACAATTTTTGTTCAGCGACAAACATCACGGTACTCAACTTCATTGACGTCATCAGTCAGGAGTTCGATAACGAAGGGAAACTTGAGGATGATGAAAATGGACTACCACGTTCTATCCGTGTCCAACTTTTTTTCTTCCCGGCCAGAGTTCCAGCTCTGCGTTCAGTAAGTCGAAAAATGTTATCCTTTTAAACGTCTTTTCTGTAAACCAATTAATTGGCTCAGTGAAAATCGGTAATTTCTGCTATTTTACAGCAAAATTGCCAACTATTTTTCTGTTGTTGTCGTAAGGTTTGAATTGTTGAGAGGTGACAGATCATATTATTTTATCACATATGTCTTGTCAGGAGAAACGAAGCTGTATGTCATGAAACACACTGTACAAAATTAGCCTTTCCCCTCTGCCTTCGATACAAATTGGCAGGAAATACCTTTTTGGACGCTGATAATAATCCATTTTGACATACATTCATCGTTCATTCCTAGCTGTAAGATGCTTGAGAGTGTCATTTTCATTATCACCCTGTGCCTAAGCCTATCTGTCATAGTAAAGGTCAAGACACTCTTGGTATTGACAGTAAAAGATAAAGAGGTCACGTGCAGGCTCCCAAGATCCCGCAAATCAGCCTATGGGCGGCGGGGGGGGGGGGGGAGGGGTGGGGGTTTGGATGGATAGAAAGCGAACTTCAAGAACAGATATATCGAGAAGGCCAGGAAAAAGCAACAAAAGACACAGATGTCGTGGACAGAGGGCTAGTATGTAAAAAAAAAAAAAAAAAGATTATTCTGAGTCTTTATGCCATTTTTTTTCCAGAATAAATAAGTAAAAAAATAAATAATTGTACTCCTCTCCCCCCCCCCTTCCCCCACTTATACCGGATTTTCACATCACCATTTTGCTATCTATTTTTTTTTTCCTAAAGGGATTGTAACAAAATTTGGCATACGTCATTTTCACAACAAAGTTAAGAAAGAAAAGAAAAGGAAAGAAAAGGAAAGAAAAGTCCATTATGTGCAGTCCATTCGGGTTTAAAAAGAAACATTGTTTAGCATAACAAGAAAACGCGGTATTTGAAATCTTTCTTTGGCACGTTAGCAAGGACTAGAAGAATTGCTTTTGTATACGAAGAGTTTCAAATGTGTAACTTTTCAAGAATACGCTCTAAAACACGTTCACCAAACTTCGTCAAGTTTCGTTGAAGTTGGGTGGAGGTGTTGGATTTCAAACTTAACCATTCTGAGACACCAAATCCAAGATGGCGGGGGTTGCCATGTCAACGTTCGAGAAAGAAAGATTTTTTCATTGTTGTCCTCTCAGCTAATTGTGCGGAATTCGAAAGCAAAGGTCAAAATAAGAAGAAGAAGAAGAAAAAAAATATTAATGATAATAATCCCTCCAGATGCGGCTTCCACTCCAGTTATGATTGTGATCGCATCTGTGAATATGTTACATATGATTTGGCTGATAGGCCAATACTAGAACATTTTCACTGCTGTTCCCGCTTTTGCTAGAATAGAGTCACAATGTTATCACAATCACAATGGCTTTTTCAACTGTAGTGCCCATGCTGTTTTGGCATTATTTATCATCAATTCTCTCTGCACAAGCAACTGTGTGTAAGCTTTAGGCGGCTTGTAATCATGCCTAGACAAGCAAAACAAGCACAGGGATAACTTGGCAAAAACTAGAGAGTCTCAATCATGGCGCCAAAAACAAAAAGAAAATAAAAAAAAAGGGGATCAGTATACAGTAACAACATGTTAGGTTAGGTTTTTCGTAAGCTTTCCAGCCCCACACGTAGTCTATCTCGGATATCTCTTTTTTTTTCACATTGCCCTGTTGGGCTGCACCAATGGTTGCCAGCATGCTTTTGTTTCCTTTTTTTAATAAACTTTATAGAAACATATTACCACCCCCCCACCCCCAAAGGGGATCAACTTAAAAATTTATACGGTCAAATAATAAAATGAAATCACCACTATATTGTGTAAAATGTAAGATACGTAAAACACGTCAAACAAGAGAGAGGAAAGAAAACGTTATAGAAGACAGGAGCAAGGCGAAAAAGAAGGATGTGATCTCTGGAACGTCGAGGATGGTATTCCATGGGACACACCCCACAGATGTTGGGCTTTCACTGCCTGCAGGTGGGAGCAAAAAAATCTACTTGTATAGCCCTTGGTGAGATCACTCGTTCAAAATTGTACAGGGTATTACTATGGGCTGTCATTATTACTGAATGTGGACACTTTTTAAATACATTTTTTTTACAGAATAATACACTCTTGCATGTGACATTGGTAGACAATCAAATGACAAACCCAGCAATCATGGAAATAACTGAGGAACCGGATGGAATTATCAGAAGAACCCGATACAACATTACCAACAAAGACAAGTTCAGGTAACTATATTAATCCTGTGATCTCTCCACATGAAAAAAAGCAGGTTAAGTTTTCAATTTTTCAGCAAGCAGAATGTTATGTTGTCTTTACAATAACTCTACTTTCTGAGAGTTGTATCATAGATATGTACAGACAGAATGTTTGTATACCTTCGCTACCCATATTTCTGTTCATTTTAATAGAACAATTTTTAAGAAAAAATGTTGACATTTTTCATTGTTGTTAACCATTTAATTATCCCAATTAATTTCACCAAGACGGTTTACAGTTGTACTTCTGATTATATGTGAAATTTAAGACTTTTTTTTAAAAAGAATCACTGCCCTTTTAAAAAAAAAAATAGAATGAACACAAATGTTTACAGACAAGGATTACTTAATCAAGAACATGGTAATAGTGGATGAGAAATTACAAATAATGTTTGCAGTAATAGCTACAATCAGGGCTTAATGAAACACAGAATCAGAAGGTGCTGCAGGGAAATGTAATAATAGTATATAAGCAACGTGAAAACTGGATAAAACAGAGGAGGTGAAAGAAGCGAAATGATTGTTATACAAGAGTATACTTCAAACATTGTAAACTACATTACTGAGTTAACACAGTAAACTGGCGGGGAGGGTGGTCGAGGTAGAGAAGGATGAAGATAATATTTGATACAGCATTTTTTTTTCTTTTTAATATGAGGTCCCAAACAACGGCCGAACTAAACAAAAATAAAAAAGAACGTATCTTTCTGGTTAAAGCAATTATTATCAACATCTCCCTCCCTCCCCCACCCTCCAATTTTGCACGACCTCACCCCTCTACACACTGTGCTAGTTTAATATAGTCAGAATCGTGCTGATGCACCTTTAAATCCCAACACATACAAACTGCACATACTTTTTGTGTAGAGAAACGCTGTGTCTCTTTTCCGTTGACAAGAATTATCTTTATGGATTCTTTAAAATATGATTAAGTTTTAAATAAGTAACAGTATGGTTCAGTGGCTACCACCGGTTTGTCTGTTAGAAGTTGTAGATATTATTTTAAACTCCTAGACCCAGTGAGTGAAACTTAGCAAATGAAAAGTCCGGTACTGGGTAGGCCGAGGGTTGGTGGCTTTGAAATGGTAGACAAGGTATTAACTGTAGCGATCTTTCAAAACGTCTGGGTGGGTACTGATTGTTAAAACACACAAACAACATCTTATCAGTAATAACATGAGCTGAGTGTTTGGTATCAGTGTGTTTGTTCGTTTTTTTTTGTTTTGTGTAACTTTCAAAATGTTAATTTTGTAGTCACTTGGTGTTAAAAGAAACAAGTATTATTTCTGTCATCTGTGGCTATGGTGTCGTTTGGATTAATTTGTTAGAATTAATTGTACAGGAAATCAATAATAGGGGTGTCTGCTAAACAAAATGTGAACAGTTATGACTAGCAACCAGTCTAAATATTTTGTAAGCTACCTTTAAAAAAAAAAAAAAAAATTTGGAGTATTTTATATCACAAAGGAGCTTATTATTACCTGTTGAAGAAAAAAAAAAAAAACACACACACACAGACATGCACTTGATTGTGCCTTGTTTTTATGCTATGAGTGGTAATTTTGGGAACATATACACTTCTATGTCTCGTATCTCACCAACTGTAATTGGAATATTACTTTGAGGACAAATAACGTCTATCCCACTTTATCTGTGGTGTCGGTGGCCTAGCAGTTGGGCCGTCGGATTTGGGATTTTAAGTCTCGGGTTCGAATCCTGGATGGTGGCGAATTTTTGTCCTTGGGAAAGACAATTTACACAAATTTCCTGACTTGACCCAGATTTAAATGGGTTCTCGACTATAGGCAGTGAACAATATTGTTGGACTGATAAGAATTTGAGTGCTTAATAGGCATCCACCATGTATGCTTCCCAGGAAGCTGAGAACATTTATGATTGTCTTCTATGGGTCTATCGGGGTAATAATAGATTGTAAAGCACTTACAGCCTGTACTGTACAGGGATGAGCCCTATACAAATCCTCTCTATTATTATTATTATTATCTTGGAAGTGAGGCAATGGAAACTAGACACAAACTTTCCACGGACCTTTTTGGCTATTACAATAACCTAATATAGCGTCATGTAGCAAATATTTGTAATGGCTCCGCCATGAATCTGGCAGTGATCACATGATCGTATAGAAGATTCTGTTTGTGTCACACTGTGCACTGTTGTTACATAATCATAGGTACTCGATTTCAGTACAGACATCCCGCCGCGGGGGTCTGTTTTATATATAATTAGGTTCTCTGCTCCCACCTACAGGCGGTGAAAACCGGCCGTCTCCATTGAAGGGTGAGAATAAGAATGTTCATCGTGATCGTTTTTTATTTTTTTTAAGGCTGTGGTTACATTGGATCGAGTGAGAGCAACTTCAATGTCGTAAGTTGCGTTGTTTCTTGTTACTGTTATTGTTTTTGTTACTTTGTTGTTGTTCCGGCATCTTCTCTCAGTCTTTGCATCTTTAGTCCCTGATAAAAGATCAGTATTTAAAAAGTAAGCACTGCACACTTCGTAAGTATGATCTTATTTTGATTGTGAAAAATCAACATATAGAAAAAAAAAAAAGACAACAAGAGCTGTTACCCAACAAATTAATTACTTGCACGGTAAAGGTTAAATTTTGACTACATGTTTTCCCATTCTCCTAGCACTCATTTTTATCGCATGTCCATACGCGTCTTCAACCATTCTTTATCTCTGAATACCAGTGAGCCTACAAAAAGCGAGGACTAATATCCTTCACTAATTTGGACATTTTTGATAACAGATCGCCATGCCTAGCTCCTAACTCCAAGATCAATGCCGTAGTTTAAACTGTAGGGTAATCTTTGAATCTCTCAGCAGTTACGGTTCTGGTTCTGGTAAGCTTTTCAACCTCCTGTCGTAGTGGTATCTTAGCTGGTCCTTGACCGAAGTAAAAAAAAAAAAATCAAACGCTAAATTATGTTTTCATCACAAAATCTCAGCGCCAGGCTGAATTTATTGCAGTGGAGAAAACTGGATTGCCTACGGTCTCCAGAATAAAATGGGCGATGGTCTGTTCAATAAGAGCCACAAACTGTCCGCGCGGGCAGGTCTATTAATAGTATGTCTATGAGTTTCTTTGAGAACAATTTCTTTGAAACACGGGCAAGCCAATGAAGTGATTTTGTTACCTACTGCAAACACCAAAATTTTAGTCGTCAAATATCATCATTATCTTTTATCTCTTATCTCACAGTTTCTTGAGTTCCCTATTTAATGTGCAGTTCGTGTGTGTGAGTGTGTGTGTTTGTGTGTGTGTGTGTGTGTGTGTGTGTGTGTGTGTTTGTGCGTGTGCGTGGAAGCATAAAAGACACCTTCTTTTTTTTTTATCCACCAAAAGCAAAGAATTTGATACGATATTCCAATTGGGCATTCTGAACAAGTGTTTATGCAATAGTTTTCTTTCAGGTTTTGGGCTGTCAAATGTAAAATTGTGGTATAAACGATGCTGTTGTTTTGTTTATTGTTCTTCTTATCACTGTTATTATCAGCCTAGGTCTGGACATTGAGGGTGGGCATACGGTGGTTAGATGTATGTTACTTGATGTATTTCTGACTTTCTTTTCTTCCTTTTCTTATGTTTTTGTACCCGACAGTTCAGAAAGAACTACTAATTATGTATCAGTAGCTAATAGGTTGGTTGTCTGGCATAGTAGGAGAAGAAATAAAAGGGGGAAAAAAAACGGGGTGGGGTGGGTAACAACAACAATAGACACAACAACAACAACAACAACAACATCAACAACAACAACAACAACAACAACAACAACAACGACAACAGCAATAACAATAACAACAACAACAACGATAACAACAACAAACAAAACAAAAACAACAACAACAACAGTCATAACAATAGCAACAATAATAATAATAGCAACAACAACAACGACAGCGACAAAAGTGCAAAATCAACAACAATCACAACAGGAGCCACAAGAATCAAAACAACAATGACAACAATAACAACACCCTAACAACAACAGCGTTTAATATCAATACAAAACAAAACAAAACAAAGCAATATAATATTGTTTGAATTTACATTCTTTTTTTCTTTTAAAGATTATGACACAGGTTTGAGGAGACAGTGCGGGCGGGGTGGGGGAGGTATGGAAAGTCGGAGGAAGAGAGAATCAAGAAGAGGTTGACTAATATTAGGAATGACATTTTGTGATCTGTCTCAGGTATTATTCAGGAAGTGAATGTTGTTTGGGTCATTGAAACTTGCAGGTCAAGAAGAAATGGAATTATGTTTTCTCGATATCGCCATGTTTTTTCTAGTCGGAAGCCAGGGTCTAGGCAAAAGAACGCAGAGCTCGTACGAAGACATCACCTAAGAGAGAAAAAGAGAGGTTGATATTCATTGTTACACTTAAATATTATGACAAGCCATCGGTCCATACAGAAATTTCTTTCCAACAGTCGAGAGAAAGACAGTGACAAAGGTAACTGTATGTGTGATACGAATGAACATCTTGTTTCATCAGGCCATTTCTGAAAGATAGTGTGCAGGGAAAGAGAAAGAGAGACAGGCAGTGCAGGAGATGTGAGGATAACATCCGACAGTTGACTGGCCTATCTGTCTGTCCGTCTGTATGTCGGTCTGTCTGTCTGTGTATCTATCCATTTTTGTTTCTCGCTCTCCATCCATCCATCCATCCATCTAGCTATCCATCCATCCATCTAGCCATGCATCCATCCATGCATCAATCCATCCATCCATCCATCTATCTATCCCTCCATTCATCCATCAATCTATCTATCCATCCATCCATCCATCCATCTATCTATCCATCCATCCTTCCATCCATCCATTCATCCATCCATCCATCCATCCATCTATCCATCCATTCATCCATCTATCTATCTATCCATCCATTCATCCATCAGTCTATGAATCCATCTATCCATCCATCCATCTATCCATCTATCCATCAATACACCCATTCATCCATCTATCTATCTATCCATCCAACCATCCATGACTCTATGCATCCATCTATCCATCAATCCATTCAACTAGTCAGCCAGTCACCTGTCTATCCCTCTATCTATTATTCAATTATTAATCTGGGGGTTTTCGAATCATTAATATCGCATGTTCTATCTGAGCCATAGACCCAGTCACACAGTTTGATTTTAAATTTCCGACTTTAAGCCTGTTTATTTTTCTAAAGTACGATCTTTTCCTTTTAAACCTTTTTTTTTGGGGGGGGGGGAGGGGTAACTGATTCAGAGATGAGCATAGTCGAAGTGAAACAACAACAACAACAACAACAAAAAAGACATTAGAACTATGTGGACACCTTTGATTGTCAATTCATGCGACGGAAAATAATAATTAATGTAAAAATTGTAAGAAGAAAGAGAAGAACAATAGGTAATAGATAGAACAACAATAATAAAGATACTAACTATAGTAATAATAATATAAATTATATTTATTTTTTTTATTAATATTATTATTATTGCTATTACTATTAAGTCAATCGGATGGAAAAACCAGGCGTTTTAAATAATCAGCAATTACAGGTCATTAATTCTCCGTATGTGCTGTTTGTAAAATGTTATGTAATTCACACAAATACTAGAACTGGTTCTTGCTTGTGCAAAAGCGGTATTCTGTATATGATGTTGATAATAATAATAATAATAGCAGTAGTAGCAATAATAACAATAATAATAATAAAACAATATGCTATTATTTAGCCATATTCAGCACATAATTGAATGTCACAGAACATAATTGTCCTACAATTTGGTTAAAAAAAAAAAAAAAGTAACAAAGAAAAACGTATAGGATTTGACATTCACGTTTCCTATCAACACAAGGACACAATACTCTGGAGGTTTGGCTTTGAAACCACGGAGTGAGAAATGTAGAGTCAATTCACACAGAGGATTTTTACTGGCTTTAAAAGTTATTTTCTTTTCATCTGACGAAAGTCTCACCCATTTCCTCGCCGAGAAGAAAACAAAAACTGTTCAGGTCTGAATAAAACATTAATAGTTGTCTAGCTATAGGGAAAACCTCAATGCACATATGTATTTAATCATTTTAAGTTTTCTTTTTATTTTTTAAACGAGATTAAGCTAAGATCTGTAAAGTTAGTGTTTAGAAAAAAAAGACCTTAAGTACACCACAGCCTGCAAAGTTTTCTGGCAAATAGACTCGAAAATACACCTCGTATTATGCGTTTGATGAACAGTCAGGGAAAGGAGACCTAAAATTCATAATCCTTTTAAAGAAGGGCTCCACTAGGTCCAACCACTCAAGATACAAGTGCCCAATTCGTGAGGAGATGTGTCTCGATGACTCCGGATTTAGTCAAGGGGTAACGAGAAAGAGAAAGAATGTAGAAGAAGACAGCCGCAAACTACGACTTACCCAATTCGATGTCCTCCTCTGGTTCGCAGTTGTATCTAATACGGTCGATGTTCCATACTCGAGTAAGGACTCCGTCTGTCAATGTAGCCGGCGTATTTCCGCACGTCTCTCTGACCGAATCGGTCATGCATTCAATGAAGACTGGAACAGCACTGTATTCAAAAGTCAGATGGTTAGTATGTTGGCACCTTCGTTCTACCAACCAACCAACCTACCTACCTACCTACCTACCTACCTACCTACCTACCTACCTACCTACCTACCTACCTACCTA
>JBCAUA010091677.1:0-24170 GCA_038406235.1 Peronia verruculata
GAAGTTATTTATAAGTGTTATTTGCTTTTTTCAAAAATTTTTCTAAATTGTTGTGTTAGTTGCCGGTTGGACAGTCTCTTTCTATTTTATAAAATGATGATGATGATGAAGTTTTAAACTGTTGCTGAGATTATGAGAAAAGAGAACGAATGGGGAGGTGAAGAAAGAGGAGAAGAAAGGGAAAGTAATTATAGATCTAGCGCCATCACAGTGATGATGAAAGATGAAAATGGATGATAAGAAAGAGGATAATGCTGAGGAACCATCATTCTCATTATTCTTGTACACATTTTTTTCAGTATACATATGTTCGAGCTTTAATTGAAGATACACATTTATCTATTGCTGATTTAAAAAATAATAAATTACAGTGTTGATGTAAAATTGAAAATTCTACCCTCAGTGTTTGTCTCCTCGCTTATCTCCCTCCAAGCTTGCACAGCGTATTGTCTCTTTGCATAATCTTTACTTATTATATCATGAGGACCAGGTCTTTTGAAGACCGCACTAATTAAACCTTCGGGCTCAGCAGTACCCTTTATAGAGGGACCCTTTTCTCTGAAATTTTTTAAAACGACACACTTAGGTCTATATCTAGACATATCATGATATCTCGTTCTCATTCATTCCTAGTCACTTCACAGTCAGTGAATTCTTTGCACTGTATTTATATTTAAGAAAAAAAATGTTTTCTTTACTACTGATGGAAAGCAAATTATTCTGCTCGGTTATCTCCTTAAGTATTGGGTGCTAGTTTCAAATTTGTAATCAGATTTTGTCTACAACCCTTCCCTGATTCGTTGTGGTCAGTTGAAAGTTTGCCCAGTTCAGCCCAGATATATATGCCATTGATGTAACCTGAGACGATGCGTTTCGCTGAATCATGGGCCAACAGTTGGTGAAATTTTATCGCAGCGGTAAGGGTGAAAAGTTGTTAGAATGACTTAAAAGTCGTTTGCCCAACAAATTAAGTTTGGTGTGAATGACAATCGATGATAAAGAGAGATTTTGTATATTCTGTCATTAGAGTGACGTCATTATAACAGTTTCGGCAGAACGACTCGTCTGGTGTGAACAGGCAGTTATGCTTTGATGTTTTGGTTCAGTGAATTTATCATTAGAGTGGGCATGATCTCTGCGTCAGAGCCTGTTTTTCACAAGAGAAAAAAAGTGGGCTCTTAGGTGGATTGAAAATTTATGCAACCTGTTTGATTACAGACTGTCTTCACAACCACCAATAGTTGCTAGTTGAGGATTTAGTTATAGTCAGTAGACTACAGCTTTCCTCCCTGTGTGTAATGTTATACATAATTAGTTCTAATAATCGCTGACCTTTTTAGGGCATAATTTCAGTAATGGTCAGTGTTTAAACTTCGAGTGAGTTTCCAAGCATGACAATTGCATAGTGAAGTGACCACTCTGGCCGGGAAGGCCTTAAAATTGTAGACCGTTTAGGATATATTTTTAGAAAAGTTCACAGTAATGTTCTTGAGATTCTGAAATTTATCATACTTTTTCGCTGTTTGCTCTGTATTTGATATATATAATATATATTACTATTTTTAATTAAGACATCTAGTGCTAGAAACAAATTGATTTACAATGTTCTGAGACATTGTCTCAAATTGAAAAGATCAGTACCCTGTTCATTTTGGTTTTAAACATAGTTTTTGAAATCTATCTTTGAGGTTACACTTTGTAAAGAAAATACCATCGACGAGAGAGAAACAAATCAGGAATATTAGACCATTCAGTTAAATGAGCAAAGAATGTGGCAGTGTCCCTGAGATGCATGGGACGTACTTGAATGTATGAGATGGTGCAAAATTTTATTTCTGTACTGACATGGTTAGCCATTCCACTTCATGAATTCTGTGTATTTCAGGTTGGAGAAAGAATAAGAGTCATATTAGACTGTGAAGACAACACATTAGCATTTGAGAAAAATTATGAATTTCTTGGTAAGTCATGGTCTTTAGTTAGGATTGATCTTTAGTGATCATCATATGATTGAATTTATTCTTGACCGCTATCAAAAAGTTCATGCAGACCAAGTATGGGTTACATTGCATACTGTAGTGAATGAACAGCCCCATTTGACATGTCGAAGCACAGTAACTTTGGTAGTATTGAAACTTTTTTTGAAGTGATAATAAACATATAAAAAAAAGTGGTTACTGTTTTTGTAAGCTTTCAACCCCATAACGTGATGGTTCTCAGCTACTGTAAAGATTATGGACAGATAAAAGTCCAAAAATATTTGGATCCACTTTATGAGCGGTGATGTAGAAAATACGTGTACATCCCATTAACTTTGTTATTTTGTGCTGTAAGTTATGTTGAGATGTTAATTTTTAAGTTTCATATTAATAAACATTCTCAGTATTTGCAGGCCAAAGCCCTAGTTACATTTCTTTCCCTATTTTTCTTTCAGGAGTTGCATTCCGAGGTTTGCCTAACACCCAGTTATATCCAGCAGTGTCAGCTGTTTATGGAAATACAGAAGTGGCTATGGTATATATAGGCCCTCCTTTAGACGGGTGACACAGTATAGGCCTAATTTCTTTTCTCTTTGATCTGACTTAGTGTATCTGTGTACATTTTATGGATGACTGTTTGGAGTGACAAATTCACAGAACCGGATGGAAACTGGTCCCATGGGTGGCACTAGAGCTCTTCTTTGTTATTTTATTGTCTCGATTTCTCGCCCTTTGCTTGAGCTGTGTTTATTCCGCACAAAGAATAGAACAGAAGTTTGACTTGCCTGGTTTCACATCCATAGATCTAGGAGAGGAAGGCAATCTATCTCATAAAGGCCAAGGATTTCTGCTCTGTTCTTCTGCACATCAAAACCCGTGAAGATCAGTCACAGAAAATTTCTCATACTGGATTGTGCTTGGATTATATCAGGCTTAAAATTTTAGCATTTTAGAGTCAAAGGTGAAATTTTAATGTTTTAGTAGATCCACAAAAATTTTATAGATACATATCAGATTATCATTGGAAAAGAGATAGGGTAGGCCTGTGCAAAGAAAATAGTATGGTCACACATTGAATAGACTGAGTACTGAGCATGGATGACTGTTCCCTACATGAAGTGTTTCACTTCTTGCAAAACCAAAGTGGTCACAATGTTCAAATTGTGTTCTCAATATTTCAAACTTAACTTGAAGCACAGCTTGTACATGTAGTTGCGATACAGTAATATATTATTGCCCTATTTCTGTGATATATGTACAAGGGGAATAAGAGCTTCATGTACAGTCATGAAGGAAACCGAGGTAGTGGGAAATATGACTAATAACCAGAGCATGTGACTACTGTATATGTCATATTAGGTACAACTTTGAAGAGATTGCCCTGATATAAACCGATTGCCCGTCACAGTGATAATTGAGAATGTGACAAAAGGTAGAGAGCTTCTTTCCTTTGATTATGGACATCAAGAACAACACTATCTTTATTGATATTTTCGTTTTTATTCCTGTCAGGCAGATCAAATTTGTTTCATTTATATGCCATGTAAGTCCAAAATGTATGCACATTTTCCTCTTATGAATAAGAAAAGGGAAAATATCAATTTAAAAAGTGTTGTTTGTGATGTGTTTAGTCAAGGGACAAAGGCCTATGACCTTTTATTACAACCTAACTTACACCGAGACACTTTGAGAGATAAAATATTTGGATCAGTTGAGAATTGTAATGTTCAGAATTAGTGTTTGTCATAGGGCTATGTTCATGTTATAACACCTGTCAGTTATAAATGGTTTTTCTAATTCTGTAAAGTGTCTTGCCCTTCAATGACTTGCAAACTTACATATATATTTCCAGGATTTGTCTCTTATTTTTAAAAGAAAAGCATGTTCATAACACTTCAGTGTTGAGATTTTTCTGAAGAAACATAGCACAGTGTTATTATTCAGATGTCCAATTTTATTTATGTATTTTAATGATTGAGAACTATATTGCATGATCAATTGTTTCGATTTTGTTTTTGGTTTGATAATCTTTGATATAAACAATGAAACACATGCCATTCAAATTTTGTGGATTAATAAGTGAGCATATGTTTCTATTTTATTTATTAAGAAATGTGTAAGTTGTATATTTTGTCACTTAAAATATTTAATTTAAAGAAAATAAAAATCTTCTTTGAAAATTGTCTACTGTCACAAGAAGTTTTGTCTACTAGTCATTCATTTAGATTACTTGAGGTTCCAGCAAAAATGAGGTCTATACGGACACGATGAGAATCCTGGTCATCCATGGTTTTGTGAACCGTTTGCCAAAGTGGCGTTCTCTTTGAACCTGAAGAAGTGTGGTCTGTTCACATATTGCCTTTGCAGACTCTCCATTTGTAAATGGCCATCGACCCATTGACACTGTATTTAACTCTTATTGTATAGCTGATCATCTGTTGAAAAATCTGGATTTATTAATACAGAGTATATTCTATGAAATGATGCAATTAATCAATGATGGTGTGTGACTGCAATACTGAATTTGCCAGAACATTGTGAGGCTTCCTGCTAAAATCAGACTCATTGTGGAAAATTGACTCTGAGAAAGGGGAGCAAGGCAAGTCTGTTATGCTTTTCGCCTCTTTTTTTAATGTTATGTAACTGAGATATTCCACAACATTTTGCAGTTTCAATTTTGTAAATGTCTGCCACAGACTCAGAGTTAGTCCTTACATGTTTTGTTGTTAGAAAGAATGAAACAGATAATTCTTGCAGAGAAATTAATCTGTGAGTTCATAGTTTTTATATTTAAGAAGGAAAAAAATCTGAAGATTTATCAGTCAATGAAACAGCATTAGAATAGAAAAACATGGTAACTACAAATTTAGATTGAATGAAATTTTTTTAATGGTATGTTAGTCATGTTGCCCCATTTGTAATGTTTATGAGCTGGCAGAACAGTAATCAGAAAGGGGACAAATTAATTTGATTTTTTCAGCAACAGGAGGCAGTGTAATTACTTTATAGTTTATTGATTTTCGTAATGCCAGAAGATTATTTCATGTTTTATAGGCACGACACTCATTGTCTTTGGTATTCATATGCAGAGCAAGTCAAAGAAAATCTAGAGACACAGATTTTTGTGTTATAATCGTGTAGACCAGCAGTGCGCACCGATGCCTTGGCACACAATGTTTTAGTACACTGGATAAAATTTCAAACACACTGCTGATTTGGAGATTTTGAAAGCTATTTGTGTCATGCTTTCATTACCATTTGCCATAGAAAATGACAGTTGAAAATATTTTACTAGGTCCTTTTTGTAAAATCACTCCCAGAATAGGATTTGTAAAATCACTCCCAGAATAGGATTGTTTTTGACCGGACCTTTTATTGCCCTTTGTTCAACATGTAATGAAGAAGGGAAAAAAATCACCTTCAAGCTCTTTAGTTGAAATGTATATTGTGAGCAGGGTAATAAAAAAATTCATGATGGATGGAAAATGTTTTCTTCTTGTTATAGTAATTTATTGAAACTTTTTTTTTGTGTGCTCGCTTTAACTCTTTAAACCCTGGTCACCAGTGCCAGAAAAACCCCTGTCCCTGGCCTTCTGGGCCGAGAACGCACATTTCTCGGGTTATGTTCAATATCATTTGTAAACACAAGCATCAAACGAAGTCATTGGTGCAAACAATTGTAGTCACCATATTCCTAAATGTACTTGCCCCAAAATGACGTTTTAGATTTATTTTTAACTGTAGTGGATGGATAAGACTGGAGTAAGTGCGTCAGCCCAGTCTACCAGGCTGTGGGGGATTTGACACCAGAGTAGCGGATTGTAGCGTTCAATGGGTTTACAAATGAGAAGAAAAAAAGTGATTTTTATCCACTTTTTACTGTTTGTTTCTCTTTTGAGTTACAAGGGGAAGTAATAGAGCTAGTTGAAAACAATCAATTTTGCTAGATCAGTGATTTGCAGAATGTATCGTACTAATTCAATTTTGACCTGTGTTCGGATATTGATGCTATTTTACTGGATATCTTGCGGTGCAAACTTGTGCCTGGTTTTTGTAGGCAGCCTCACATCTGTTTATTTGTTGTTTTTTATTTTTAGTTTCCTAGCTATAACACTAAGCATGTTTCTAGCACACCCTTGTACTTCTGTACAGTTACAACGATAACATTTGTAAATGAGAGTACCAGCTTGCACACCCACATCATGCATTTTTTCACTTATAATTCACAGGTTCAAATTCACAAGTGTTGAAAATAGTAATGCAAGAGGACTAACTTCATCAGTTCAACATACAGGGTTTTTTAAACTAAATAGTTCATATTCGACTAAGCAAAAGCCTGGAAATCCCAGCGGGAGTGTTTGTACCCTGCTGCTAAAAATGGAACACTCACTGTTTGTCACCGCTCCACCACGAGATCTGTGAACAGTTGTCACCGATCTGTGCATTTTTATGATTTTCTATGTCAATGACTGTGAACAATTTAGAAAGTTTGTACCCCCTCCTACTAAAATTAGACGGGGATTTCCAGCCGTTCGCTTAGTCGGAACAAATCTATTAAAAAAATGGTTTGGATTGTGTGGTTAAATTTCATATTCACCAAGAGATAAAGGGTTCTGACTCACTGAGTGCAAGTGATAATTAGTCAAACATCTCTTTTCATTGTTACTCTATAATAATGGCAGTATAAGATGTTAATTTTCAGCACTATTGATTGTTGTGAGAGTCCTTTGATAAGTTATACCACTATTCTAGTGAAGTAATGTGTTTATAATTGTCTTGGTGCATTTCTTTTTTTTTTTTAATGACATCTGATAGCTTTGATCATGCTCAGGAATGCTATGGCTGCATTTTGGCATAAGTATTAACTTTTGCCATTACCAGTGTTGGAAAGCAGTGACAGTTTGACTTTTTATATATTTCATGTTCTATGAATTAAACCCCCCCTCGCCCCCATCCTCTCTGTTAGTGGGGTATTAGTACAAACAATTTCAGCAAATGCTTCTAAGAAAATGAGTATGACTTTTTGATAATACATTTTCAAGTGAGCTTGGTGTTTTTTTTTTTAAATACAAATTTATCTGCTTGGAGGAAAATTACAATTAGATGTTTTTAGCCAGTGTCCTGAAGGCCTGAACAGAATAAGGGTCTCATGACAAGTTGTCTTTCAGTTGCAATATTTTGTGCAAGAGACCAATGAACTAGGACTCTTGCAGGACCAAGGAACTAGGACTCCTATGGCCGACCAATAGAAAAAGTCTTTAATGTATTATCATAGACAATATCGTCAAGTTAACCAGTAAGGGCTTTTATTTCCACATTTCACAGATGATTGTCTCACTTTGACTTTCTGTTCGTTGGGCATTTACATACCTCTTTTGCATGATAATTAGATATGTGTATTTATTCCAAGAGAAAGATTTGTGAGTTTCTTTTTTTCCTAATTGTATGAAATCTTCGGGAGAGAAATCTTATTTTGGTTCGGGCTTTTCAACCCCCTTCCACAGGGGTTATCTCAGCCTCGAGAGAGAAATGTCAGGCTGCCCCCATTTTTAGCCAGATTTTGTAATGACAAAAAAGAAAGAAAAGAACTAAACTGCTTATCAAAATATTGTACACAATGGGTGTTTCATTTATCTGAGTTCGAATGCTTACATACAAGTGGAAGATGCCAGCTTTGAGAGAGATTATCTTGAAAAAAGTTTTTCTTTTGCTGAGATCATATGCTGTTTTAGCTACTCCAGTTTGCTTTTTTTTCTGATATTTGAATGCATGGTATTCAGTGCACTTAATAAGCCTACTTGCCATTCAAATATCAGAAAAAGTAACTAGGAGTGGATAGAGTAGCATTTTTTTTTTTTTTTTTAACCATTAATTTCTCACAAATTGACTTTCAAAGACTAAAACAATAATCACAATGTTGTTCTGGTATTAGGCCTCCTATGACCAGCAGCCAACATTGATATACATTTGGATAGAATTTCTAGTTAGTTGATGAACCAAAAACCAGTTGAAATGTGAATCAATGCTGGCAGGGTTATTTCATCCACAAATCTAATACAGTAGTTTAACAACACTGTGAACATTGTTCTGATGTTTAGGCCTGTTTATCATTAATCCTGCTGTTTTTTTTTGTGTTTTTTTTTTTTTTTTAGTGGCAGGAAAAAAAAAAAAAAAATTCCTGCAAATCTGGAGGGGGAATTTTGGAATGGAAGAATTTATCTTCTGCTGATTTTTTTTTTCCTTTTTTTTTTTTTTTGTTTAAATGTGGGCTTTCTTGAGGCAAATTGCATAAATGTGATTTAGGCACTTTTCTGATGGCTTCACTATGAAAACCTTAATTTAGAGAATATTCAGATTCATTCAAAGCTGCACAAAACACTAGTCAGTGCTTTTAACATGGTGAATGTGTGAGCCTGTGGCATTGTTTGATTCGGACAAATGAATTGTAAACTGTTTACTGATACCTCAATGTTCTGTACAAAAATGGCACATTGTATATCATTATGTTCATAACACAGTTATCCAAATTTTGTTTGGGAAAGTTTTATGTTGACAACATTGGGTTATGCATGTGAACTACATAATGCAAAAAAACAAAAATTGAAAAAAGAAGAAAGCTGAAGCTCATTTTCAATGGGAAATATGCAATAGTTGGACTTTTTTTCATTGTGACTAAATCTCCTCATTGACTCAGGCAAAATGGGATTGTTGAGCTGTCTTTCTCAAAAGCAATACAACTGACTTGGATAATTGCTTTATGACTGTACTGATACAAACCCAGTCTAAAATTTTTAATCAGACAATGCTCTTTTCAGCATGTGTATGAAACAGTGGCGGAGTGAGCAGGAAAAAATGTGTACATGTTATATGTGTTGGTTTGTTGAAATCAACTGATAATACGCCGGATATTATTTCATATCTGAAGCTACTGCTTGATTTGTTTTTGTGAACACTATATATGTTATGGCATCCGATGAAATGATTGAGGTGTCAAATTAATGAGAAATTTCTGTCAATGGAAAAATGGGGAAATAAGCATACCTTATTTTGATGGAAATAATTATTTAACCGCGACTCTTCCATGCACAGATATTCCTGCTCAGAGTGAGCAACTTTGATCCTGTGGTCAGTGGAATCCAATTTTGTGGACGAAGCCCACCTGTGACGTTCTTATTTAACCTGTCTGCATGGATGACTGACTTGTAATGGTATGTCTGTCCCAGAGCCTACACATCATCATCACATTTCTTGTCATCCGAGTTTTTCTTTCTTTTTTTTTTTTCTTTCTTTTGTGACCAGTCATATTAGTGGTGTGGACATGTACTTAGAAATTTGCCAGAGATTGCCAGAGCTTAGACACAGAGTTTGTCTCATTACAAAAAGTTTTACACAGATTTTTTTATCCCTCTTTATGTTTGAAATTTTTGTGAATGTCATTGATAAAAAAGATATGTATGTACTAGAAACCTTTGTTGGCAGCATGATTAAATCAGCCATGGACCCAGAATCAGATATGATTATATCCACACATTTATTTCAAAAGCAAATTTTATTAGAACTCAACACTTTTAGAAGCCTGTCTTTAGGCAAATGTATGGGGGAAAAAAAAAATCATCTATTATTTCAGTCCAGATTAAGGTCAAAATTTGGAAGAGATTTTTGATGAACCCATTTTAATTCTCTCCTGTAAAATTTGTTGTTTTGTCATATTGCCTATTTCCTCATGCTGCCGTTTGTTTTGTTTCATTTCTTGTTTTCTTTTGAGTTTTTTTTTTGTTTATCATGTTAGTGACAGAGTGTGTTGGTTGGCTTCACCTTGCTTCCATCAACAGTATATTGTGTATTGCCGGTAATAGCAGTATAGTGATACATTTATGTCATTGCATTGTTTTGATACAGTTCACTGTTGCAGAGAAATGTTCCAGATCGTCTATTTTTGATGCACCTAGTGAAATGTGATTTTTCTGATTCTGTTGTGCTTGTTTTATGTTAAAGATGAGTGCAGGTATTGAGGCCATTCCATGACACTCTTCCAAGAACTATGCTCTTTCTGTAGACTTGTGCAGTAAATTTTCGTAGTATTAATAGTATAGCAATAGGGGTAATTTTGCGATTATTCCCCTTGTTATCTGATACTCTTACATTGCAGTTTTCAGGTGACAGTTTTCTAGCTCAGTCTATGAAGTATATTCGTATATCATTATTCTTAGTTCATGAGTCATAGACTGTTGGTTCCATGAATCACTTGCTTTTTTTTCCTTTGGTGAGTGTTTTTTATCATTCATTCTCTTATTGCTGGTGTGAATCTGCATACACAGTATCTGTTTAGTTTATTGGCTGGTCGGGATGAAGACCAAGGATTATAAGGGAAAAGCTATTTCCTATTATCCTGCCACATGGACTGTGTGTCTTGGCTAGAAAGAAAGAGGACTTGATCTTTGGCCAGTTGGGAAAAAGTTATATGAGGCATACCTCTTATATGCTCAGACTAACCATGTTCTACCAGTCCTGGAGAGTTTTAATTTTTTGCAACTTCTTGAAGTACATATACTTTCCTTCAGCATTGATGCATGATTGCATACTCCTAAATCAAGAGACAAAAGAATAGCTCCACTCCTCAGCAGGTATCCCCTCTGTTATTTTGTTGAATTTAAAAAGTACTTCTTTGTTGTCACATTTGATCTTGGCTGAGGGAAATAAGAAAAAGTCACAAGGATCTTGGTTCAGTGAGATCTTGTGTTTTGTCTTTTCAAATATTCTTAAGTCACATGTATGTACTTTGTGACTACTATCGTGGTGCAGCTTAAGCCCTTGAGTGCCTGACCCGGGATGCTTTTGTACCCATTCATAAAGGCATTTGGTAAACAGGTACTGATATATCTTTGGGCAGTGATAGTACTTTGTTCTTCTACAAAAATTGTTATAGTGTGGCTGCATTTTGCAAAACATTTGCCATTTTCATTTTACAAGTGCTTTGAGATCACTTAAATTTCACATTTGGAACGTCTCCATTACCCACCAACACATTCTTTGTCACTTGCTTTCATGATTGGAATTGTACAACCTGTGTCTCCTCTCCAGCCATGACTTTATGCACAGACTTTGACTGACCTTCATCATATTCTTGAAGCATGTTTTACAGAACTGAGTTCTAGTCCTTTTCTGATCATCAGTCAACATAAAGGATACCCACATTTACCTTCCTTAGCTTTAAGAGTTTATGTAGTCATTATTTTATAGACAGTAGCGAATGAAAATCCTCCTGTATTTCATCATATGTGATTCTCCTGTGTCTATCCACGGATTTTCACACAACTTCTATGTTTTCATTTGTAGCTATAGAGATGGGGAGGGATCTACTTTGGTGTCTTTCCGCCTCATGAAAATTCCTGATATCATTTGTAAACAGTTCATTTGGAAGGGGCAGACTCTCCAAATGTTGCTACTACCTGATCCAGACATTCCTTTGCAGTTAAACCCCTTTTGTAATCATACAAAATCCTTTCCTCGAAAATCATGAGCATCTAGCTCTATTTTGATTTTTAAAGAGGGCCATACCTCACCCGACACTTCTGGTCATAACACATGTTATCTTTGTTGAAATATTATGAAATAATGTTCCTGATCTTTAAAAAATTTATGCTTACTTTCGCCAGATTTGAATCCAAAATTATCAGTGGAAATAGGTTAGTCTGAGCATATAAAAAGTCTTCCTCGTAGGGGCACGTGTTTTCCATCTTGTGTTCAGACCCTGTCTTGAGACTAAGCCAGGCACTCATCAGCCCATTACACATTGTTTAGGGATGAGAGTTTACGGTTCCCTGAAGTGCCTGAAGATCATTGTCCTCCATACGGTTGCTCTGTAGATGGTGATATGATTACAATTTGAATCTGGTTGTAATCTATGATTGAACAGTCATCAGTGAGTAATTGTGACTTCAGATTTACAGAGATGATGTTGCTACAGTGGACAAAATTTGTTGATTGTTTCACCTCCCAGTTTTGCCATCTTGTCATAGAGTCCAAGGTAGGGTTCAAAGATGATGTGGAAGGTGGTTCACACATAGTCCTAAGTGATTCACTCTGACGAGCTGCTCACAAATGTGACTGTGATCCGAGAGAAATGCCATTTTCAAACCCAAAAATGCCTCAAAAAATGCCAAAAAAGTGCAACTCACAAATAACAACAGATTTTTATGTTTTCAGATAAAAGTCCGCACAGCCCACTAGCAAGCATATATTATCATAGGTCTAATTACAAGTAATAGGATTAGTAATTAAGCTAAACACCTCTAAAAAACAAAAGTAGGCACTGCTATAACATGTATAATCTCTAGATCCCTGCTCCATAATTCTAATACAAACATGACAAATACAAGATCAGTGGAAAAGTCCAAATTTTAAAAAATCTCAAAATCAACAAAGAATTTCCATTCACTGCTATAA
Source organism: Peronia verruculata (assembly GCA_038406235.1). Taxonomy (NCBI): domain Eukaryota; kingdom Metazoa; phylum Mollusca; class Gastropoda; order Systellommatophora; family Onchidiidae; genus Peronia; species Peronia verruculata. The sequence goes on from JBCAUA010091677.1 coordinate 12,426, forward strand.
TTCAAGTGTACAAAAATGCTGAAAAATGTGAAAAAAATGCTCCAAAATGGCAAAAAAATGCCAATACGGCGAAAAGTGCGGCAATTTGCAGCAAGTAGGTAAAAATGTGGCTGTACCGCATTTTTCTCGGATCACAGATGGAACAACATCAAGTTTTGCAGTGAAGCATAAACCAACATTCTAGATCCAGATGACTCAGTTTCAGCACTCGCAAATAGGTGTCAATGGCAGTCTCATAATAGAAGATATATTGTGAACCTGATTGTTAAAGATATAGAAGTGAAAGTGAATAGGCCTGATAGTTTAAGTCAAAGTAATAAGTGGTTTTTCTGGGTGATCTCTAATTTCGTTGTGAATCAGTGCAGCCAACCCCACAGCCAAATTCTTACTTTTTATTGTTGCCTTAGACAAAAACTCCTGTATGGACCAAATAATGAATATAGAAGACAGACTTACAGAAGTTTCTGACTTCGGCAATGATTTGTTTTTTTTTTTGTTTGTTTTTGTATGCTGTTGTCCGAAGTTTTAGAAATTGTTTGCAGTTTTGAAAGGCACTAATAGTACTGGTGTATTAGTGCAAGTGCTTGTCTTATGAGTAGTTTATCAGCTATGCTTATCACATAGTTTCATTGCTAACGGTTTTGATAATGATGGTGTTGTCATCGTTTACTTCTTTTTCGACTATGAAAAAGATTCAGTTTGTATAGAGGAACTGTTTTCAACTAGATGATGAAACTCATAAAATAAACAAGTGATAGGTGCAGTTAGAATACACATTTTTTAAACTCAGTTGCCTGTAGAAGAGCATTTTGTGCCTCTGGTTTTTTCATTTATTGTAAGAAATGTAAGAGATACTGGAATAAATGACACTTATAAAATTTATATGTTGAGAGTTTAGAAAATCACATTGCATTTTCCTGAGTGCACCTGTCTCACTATAGAGTGTACATGGGTATGAATGAAGTGTAAAATTCTGAAGTACATCATGTGTTCACTTAATTATAAGTCATATAAATGAGTTCCTCTGCAGTCATGTCTGCACTGTGTGCCGAATAGGTTCAACATTTCTGTGCCTCTCCTCGACCTCTCATGAGTTAATGAGCGTGTTTCAGTTCTAGGATATTAGGACACATTTGTACTTAGCAATGGATCATAGCACTCTGAAAGTCTATGTCAGAAACATTTGAGTCTAGGAGAAAAACTGGCAGTTTATGATAGAAGATTGGATGCCCAGGTGAAAATAACTCTGTGTATAATTTATCGATGCATGTCTCTGCAACTTTGGCAAGCAGATTGCTTGTGTTGTATTAACTTGTATATGTAGTCTTTGAGTGAGAATAAGATGTTGCACAGATGGTCTTAATGGGCCATTTTGACGGTCAGCCAAATGTCTTGCGCCAGGGCAAATGAGCCAGAATTCACAGTGGGAGATTTCAAGTTACGGCCACTTTTAATTATTTTCTGACTCATTTACTCTGGGGGCAAGACAAATTACTTTTCTTTGCCGGTACAAAACAAGCATTGTAAAATGGGAAGAATAAATCACTTTTACTCTAGTTATTTGAAACATGAGCAGTGGAAGTTTTTGAAAAATTCACCATGTAGTGAAAATGTTTTTATCTTATTGTGGTAATTGGTTCATAATTTTTTTAATTCATAGTTTTGAAATAACAAGTGGAAAAATTAATTATTTATGTTCTTTACAATGCTTTATTATATGTCTTTTACTTGGTAAAGGGAAATAACGAGCCAATTAAAAAAAATGTCTCATTGTGTTATAGAGATGTCACCGTATTACTCTTTATATCGTTCTGAGTGCTTTTTTAAGTGCAAGTTATGAACTTGTATATTAATCATTAATTCTTGCAGATTATGGTCAGGTATATCTGGAACTGTGCATGTGTAAATGTAATTAAAACTGTCAAAAAAAAAAAGAATATTATAATCTGCACTCAAAGTTCTTGTGTAGAGAACATTGTCATCCAATTTTTCTTTCTTTCTTGTATTTCTGTGATGTATGCTTGAATGTGTTTGTTTGGTGTTCTGGTCTGCAAAAGCTGTATGCTTGTGAAGTGATCAGGTTAGATGTCATCAGTGTTGCCAGAGGTATTCAAACTACAAATGTGATGGTGCATCATGTGTTCATCTCATGGTCCTAACTGAGAATGTAAATATATCTATTCTGTATATATGTGCATTCAGTTCTCCTATATTCTCATTTTGCAGATCAAGTGCTCAACATAGAAATTCTGCTTTGTATGATTAAGGGAGACTAGAAGGGTCACTGATTTCTTTCTTGACTTATTTGAGAATGTGGGTGTGTTTGTGAGATGTTTATCAATACATAGGGCTACAGTACTGCCATACTAACCCATAAACTGTTAGGGTCTGTGTATCTAATATTCCTCAGTGCCAGCTTTTTCCGCATCATTATTTCATCAGTACCATTCACCACAGTCTATGAATAACCCACTGGGCTTGTGGAACTGTGATTATAGATTTGGCATTTGGGAATAGTAAAAAGATCCAGTAGTTTGAGGTAGTAGAAATGAAACTGCCATTGTTGATCTGGCAGTTTCAAGGATGAAATAAAAGAGAAAAGAAGTGCACACCTGTTATTTGTAGTAGATCTAAGTAAAATTAGTCATTCTTGTTCACCTCTTGTAGAGCTTCTCTTTGTAATATCCCATATCAGGTTAATGGTCTTGATCTCTGCGTCCAGGCTCTGCCTATAAGTCTGTTTTCACCCTTTGAACACGAAAGCTCATAAAAGCTACATTTTTATGCAATGTTTTTTGCTTTCCCTTATGTTAGTGATTAAATTTTTGTGTGAAATTCTTCAGCAACAGCAGTTCATCCTAGATAATTGGCCATTTATGTTGTCCTGTATGTATGCGATACATGAGAGGTCATCAGAGAGAGGCACTCTATAGGTTCTTTTTATTACATGTATTACTAGCATTATTATCATTACATTAGAGACTGATAGATTCATAGGCACTTACAAGATTTAGAATGAGAAATAATTTAATTGCTCTATTGACAACTAATAGGATCTGGGATTAAACTACAGAGGTACATGTATCATAAACTTGATCAATTTCATCCTCGATGAAATGGACAAACAGCTTAGTATTGAATAAGATAGACCCACGCTACATATGTCCCACAATATTTTGTGGAAAATCTAGTGAAAGACATCTAACTAACCATCTCATCACGAAGAAACTAGGAATCTAAAAGATTTCAGCTTTTTAATTTTGATTTACTCAGAACATGAGACCTATGGCAAACAGTGCCTCTTGAGAAGTTGGTTACTCCTGAAACTGTTTTTTGAGTTTGACCCTAGGAGGCCCTTTTATTACTATTATTTTTTTGGGTAGTGTATGGTAGTACATCTGGCTGTTTTAAGCTGTGCTTTAGTATGTGTTGTGTGTGTGGAATGAGTCAGAGCACATTTAATTTGTAAGAGAAATGGGTTTCCTTAATTTGAGTGAAAAAAACATTAATTTTAGCAATGGCGTCATAGTCTTACGCCTTAGACATTAAAATCTTATTTTGTACACAAGGCCTGTCTTTTATACCGGACTCATTTCACCCGACTGTGTTATAGACATGTTCTTATGTAAAGTGATCTACTTACCTCTTCTGAAATTATACCAGCATCATGGAGAATCTCATTTAAACTACACTGTCCAGGTAAGGAGACTGCTGGACTGAGCACTTGCTTTGCAACATATACTCAAACTCAAAACATGAACATGGATACATGAATGTACAAATGTATTGTAATAATTGGCAGGGGCCAGTCACTCAGTGCACATGTGTGTTTTGTAAACATTAACTCTTTGTGAGTGTGTAGTGACACTATTTTTTCTGAATGTTTGGTATGTAACTTGTTCATTAGCATGGCATCCGGAATTTGAGAATATGGCACTGAACATTTGTCTGCGATATTGTGACTTGAGAGAAAACATTTTTTTTGTTTGTCTTGCAATCAGTGAATAAATTACCAATGTGCAGTGTATGCTACTGTGATGTGACAAGCTATTTGAAGTACTTGATAAGCTTATTCAGATTGTTCCCACCTTTACAAGTAAAAGATATTGCACTGACTATTGTGACCAGGTGGTCAAGTTAGACTCAGGCTCTCCTTTTCAACCAATCAAATTGCATTGTTTGACTTGATTCAAAACATTGGATTAGACCTTATACATGTAGTTCTTTAGACTAGATTCTAGACTCCAGTAGGGAGCAAATCCACATCAAGCCAAGTGACTTCAGAAAGGATATAGACTTTAATGAGAGTTGGGGCTAAGTTAGGGCTAGGAATGAATAAGAGCTAGGGTGAAATATAACATTCACTCAAGCAGTCTACCATGGAACATTTATTTGCAATATTTTGATCACCAGATAAGAAAAACTATTGAGACTATTTGACCACCTGGTAACAATAGTCTGTTCCAAAAGATATATATGACAATAATAATCAACACTAAATAACTCAGTATTACCGATCCCCGCTTGTTGTCATAACGTGTCTGAAATGTCTCCTGCCAAAGAGACATTGAGAGGAATGAAAAGTGGCATTTTATACATGTCTTTGTACATTAAGGATGGCTAGGGTCCCTCTCAATGATCTTCTCAGACTCAGAGGAAGAGTCTTCACCTTTTCACTCAGTGAAAATACCATCACTCATTTCTGTTACACAGAATGTTTGGGTCCGCTAGTGTCTGGGTTGGCTCCAGACTTTTTGGGCACCCTGTATTTTGTATATGCTTACTCTTGTTTGATTTTACAAACTTGGTTAAATGAAGATGGAATCAATCACTGCCACTATGGTCCTGCCAGTTACAAAACAACAACAACAAGAAACAAGCGGATTTATACATGTATATATCTTTGCCATGTTCTAATGCTTGCAGAAAGTGTCCTAATTGTGGATTTACTGAATTTTTGTAGAGGAAAGAATGGCAGAGACAGATTTGAAATAGAAGGATGAAACTCCAGCCATAATATGAGGAAAGACACATTTTCATTGTTCATAGCAGTTGATATCACGAATTGAATGGCCTAGGGCAATAATTTATTCAGAATGAAAATTTCATTCCAATGCAAGCAGTCACTTCTAATTGTCAGAGAAAGTGCCAAATTAAAATGTTCTGATCAGTTGGTTGAAATAACGTGAATTAAGCTTAGTTGAACGTAAACATTTTAGTGGAAAGTGAAAGTTTCAGTTGTGATGTTTTTGAAAGAAAGAACAATTTGCAAGTAACAATGTCATATCTCTGGGCCGTTATGCTCTGTAAGTTGTTCATATGAAGTTAGTTATCCTTTTGCTCAATAACAAAATCAAATCTCCCCCAGATGGATACTGTTTTTTGAACGTTTGTATCTGTGCTATCTGTGGCTGAACTGTGTGAGGACATACAGTATAGTGTATTGTCTTCACTATGTTCTTTTTGTGTGTACGTGTGTGTGTGTTGTTTTTTGCTCATTGTCTTTCTCCCCCATACATAAGAAGAATCATTTTATCAGTAACTCAAGACAGTCCTGCAAAAAATCAGTACAGTGCATTTGTACATTTGTGTATGTAGAGAAAGTGAATGTCATATGCATATGTAGCTGATGGTATGGACATGACAATAAAACTATTATGTGACTATTACATGTATATTTGTCGGCTGATTTATATCATCTGTGTGTGTTTGTCAGCTGATTTATATCATCTTTCTTTATGTTATGTCCCCTTTCTATGTGATGTATAACAGAGACATTTTTTTGTTTGTTACATATTCTCTCTTCTTTCCTCCTTCTCCTTCCCTCCGTCATTCCTTCCTTCCTTCTAGTCTCCCTCCTTTCCTCGACTTCATCCTGTGACTGTTTGGTCCAGTGGTTCCCATCGTTTTTACACAGGCGACCCATTTCACAAAAGATTGAAACCCAAGCGACCCAACTATCAATGCACATCTTCATTGACATTTTTTTTTTCTGAGACAACAACAACAAAAACAAACAAACAAACAAAAAACAAAACACTGAAACACAAACGAAACATACATGTATATGAAGACAACATTGGAAAAACGATCAAACTCAGTTCTAACCATTTTTTACAGTCTGCACATTTTCTTTTTTTGTAGAACTGATTTCTGGTCTTATGCTCATTTTACCTTGACTCACAAAAAAACAAAAAACAAAAACAAAACAACAAAAAAACAGTGACATCTAAAGATACTTTGCATTAAATTAAATTAATAATAATAATTAAGAGGCTAATATTAATAATAATTTAGAAAATAATAATTATACGGATTTTGTCCCCTTTTTCGTTTTACATTCATGTATTTCTTTCTCTCCTAATATATTCATCTAATATGACTTTTTTGGTGCTTGTATATTGTCTAAATTAATTTTGCACACACACATACGCGCACGCACGCACGCACGCACGCACACACACACACATACAAATCCATCCAAAAAGAAAGTAAACAAGAACATGTTGGAGTAACTACTTTAATGGAAAGAATAATCACCCAGTGTGTACAGTATCACTAACTCTGAAAACGATGTTCTCACCCAACTTGTTAAAATTTAATCACGTAAAAACGTTTCAAATTCCCTGATGTGGCATAGCTATATTTATCATACATGAGAATTTTGTTAGTAATGTTAGATATATTAAAAAAAAAAAGTACTTAAAATTAAAACTAAAACAACCCCATTGAGAATACAAAAGCTGATAATTGATATACGCTGACTTTCAGTGGCAATCATTCTTTAAGATATTATGCTTTCTAGGCCTGATACCCACGCCCCCCCTCCCCCAACAAAGAAAAATATCCAATCAAAGCTATAGAATTTGAAAGAATGCTAAAATTATTATTTTTTAAATAATCAAATATTCAAACCTAAATAAGAAAAAAATGTACTGAACATTTTCAAAGACAAAAAAAAAGCAAAACAACAATAAAAATGGTGCCATGCACATAAAAGAATAGAATCGCGTCATGAATTTTCACAGCTGGATCTCTGTCTCTGTATGTATGATATATTCCGACTGTTCTGCTTGCTACCGGTATTTTTTCACTGTTTAACTGCTAAGGGTTCGACATTGTGTGAAACACACACATTGCATCTCCAAATGATAGTTCGCTGTTTTCCCAGAAGGCTGGATGTCGGACTTCCCTACCCAGGAAGCTACAGGACTCTTGGGTTGCGGAACAAATAATAATAATAATAATAATAAAAAAAAGCAGTTCACTCTAATCTTTCCTATCTTCCATTAGGTAGAATTTGAACCAACCAAGTTTTCGCGGAGAGGTAGACGCCGAACGTCTCGGCCACGGCACCCCATGTTCATCCTAAGTACAGTGGCTTATACATGTAGGCCTACCACCTTAACGTATGGATTCTGTTGTACCCCAGACGTGACGGAATATATCAGTGGACAGTCGTTCCAACACGGGCAGAGCAAATACATATTATTCTCAAGCTAACGCATAAACGAAATTGAAAGAGAGGTATAAATGTGTTCTGTTATGTGTAGCCTTCCATTCCTAAGAAAGCTGGATTATATCGGCGTTAAGGTCCTGCCCTGTTTTTTTTTTTTTTTTTGTGTGAGAAGATATATATTATATATATATAAGTGCATTAATAAACAACGTAATCTTCTTTTTGGACAACCAGATTTTTTTAAAAATAACACTTTAGCAAAGTAAAAACAAAACAACAACAACGACGACAACGACGCTGATGACAACAAGAATAACATTAAACAACAAATAATAATAAAATAAAAGATACGAAATAGACCAAATCTTTCCTACATCTTTTCTTATAGTACATAGACCATTTAGAAACCTTGTATTAACATAAAGGAAAAACCAAGCTCACGGGAAAGAATGACCACATTAATGACGAGATAGCCATCGCCCTGAAAGGCTGAAAATTGAAAGACCTTAGTTGTAGTATAGTCTCTTAGTTTGGCTTTTTAGCTCACCGGCCTCCCCAAAAAAGCCTCATACAAGACTCTGCACGCTCAGATCTTACATATATCGCGTAACTAAAGTATGACTACTCCTCAATGGGGCTTGGCAAGGGCTAATTCGGGTAAGGCAGTCAGATACTGGTATGATGGAGTGTCATCTCCTCTCCCTCCTCTCTCCCTCCTTCCTGTCCCCCTTTTTTCACACCTTCCTTTGCCCTTCCCTCCTCACCCCCCCACCCTTTTCCCCTTTTTTTTCATTTCAGATAAATCCATGTAGGCCAATTAACAATTACGGTCTTCCTGTAAATAACATCTTTTGCCTTGAGAAGGAGAACCTATCCACTTTTTGTTGTTGTTGCTGTTGTTGTTGTTGAGAGATTACCTCTAATGACCTTAGTGTCTTGTGAAAAGGGGCCAGAGATAATATTACCCTATTGCTAAATGGTGCCATAGCTATTCTATGTTGTCAAATAATAATATCAAAGGCCACCCTATTCAATACATGAGTTTGACAAGACAGAGCTCAGATACATGTACATGTGATATGTGGATACAGTTTGGCTCACATCTCTTTAGGAGAGGATCCAGAATTGTTATAGTCACATTTATTCTAGTCTGATGTACATGAAGAAGAAGAGATGCTGAAATGAAATGTTCATGTTCAAAGACAAAGAACGGTACATCTTTCTGTTGTCAATATCAAAATCGTTTCAATTTGCAGCCAAATCTTTCCAGGGATGACTTAAAGCCGAAATGACATGACCGTGTTTGAAAACAGCACACGGCGCTTTTATAATACATACTGCAATCCACTTCCCGGGGCTCAAAACATGGTTATGGTATTTCATTGACAACCATGGTTGAAAACAGCACTCAGCATGATGTTACTTTGTACCAGTCATCTATTCATTAAAGTCAAAATAGTATAGTGCGGACCGCTGGATTGCTCACAGTACCAGAGATTCGTTAAAATTTCATTACCAAACTTTACCTCCGGTTTATCTAAATAGCTCGATCTGCTTTGGAGACTTGGATTTTTTGTTTGTACTTCTTCCATGTACACGGAGTATCCTCAACCTTCGTAATCATCGATTCTCTCTCTGTTAAATGTTAATATTAAGTTAGCAACTTATCTTAATAAGATTGCCCCCCCCCCTCTCTCTTCTCGCCTACGGAGAAAGAGAGAGAGTGTATGCAAATTAATCCAATGATTGTCATTTGCAACAAATATGAAATACTCCGACATTATAACTCTTGATTATCAAACAAACAAAATGTACAATGATTCTTTGATATGTCTGAAGTGTTTAGAATTACTCTGGAACGCATCTTGAAAGTCATTTAGCACGAGGCCTTAGAGATAATAATTTATATATACTTCTCTCAATCGTGGGGTTGGATGAGAATTGGAAGCTGGGGGGGGGGGGGGGGGGGGTAAAATCTGAAAAACATAGGCAAGGGACGAACAACTTAGCAAAATAATCATTGGCTTATTCCTCAAAGGCATAGCGGTTTCATAGAACTGATTTTTTTTCCCCTGTCAGTGTCCGACATTACAAAAGACTAGACTAAAGTGCGATGGTCTAGCAGAGAGAATGATCTACATGAAAGAGTCTCACAATAATCATAACAAGAACAACAGCAAAAATACACATGCTACACTCTAAATAATGAATACATTTTTACTCTAAAATATCACTGCTAATTTTGATGCGTAGCATAAATGTTAGGGTAAATTTTGTTTCACATTCAAAGATGGAATCCGAGCCGGTTTTTTTGTTTTTGTTTTGAACATATGTATTCATTATGGTCTATATTTTGTATAATATTTGTAAAACTCGGTTCCAGAATAACAGCTGATCGACGTGCAGACAATGTCATACGAAAAGAAAAATGTAACTACCACATTGAAAGTCTGTACAACTGTACTGAAACAAAATTGTCTGTAAATACAGAGCCATTTGCGTTGAAATTATAACCAATTTACCTTTACATTTACTCAATATTTTTACATATGGCAAATAGTTTTTTTGTCCTGGTCCACCGAATCATCGTTGAACTGTTTGCCAATAGATATTCTTGTAATATGTCTGTCGGGAGATCCATCCATGGAATATCTGCTTGTAGATTCGTCAATGTGATGTCTGTAAATACAGGTATTGGCAGATTCACCGGTGGAATGTGCATCGCTATGTACATCAATAGAATGTCTGTCGGCAAACTCAGTCGAGCGAGGTCTGTCAATAGATTCACTTGTGGAATTTATATCGGCAGCTTCATCCGTATAAAGACTTTCTGTGGTCTCATCGATAGAATGTCTGTTCTCATCTTCGTTTATTGATTGTTTACTGATAGATTGCACAGCGTGTTGATTGTTGGTATATTCTCCGGAGGAGCATCTTTCGGGAGATTCATTTTCACCAGTGGTAGCAATGTTGGTAAGCTCAACTACAGAATGTCTGGTGGAAGATTCAGGCATAGAATGTTCAATGACAGATTCATGTCCAGAATTTCCGTGGGTAGATGCTTCGGTGGAATATCTCTCAGTAGATTCATCAGTTGGCTGTCTTTCAGTAGATTCATCAGTTGGCTGTCTTTCAGTAGATTCATCAGTTGGCTGTCTTTCAGTAGACTCATCAGTTGGCTGTCTTTCAGTCGATTCATCAGTTGGCTGTCCTTCAGTAGATTCATCAGTTGGCTGTCTTTCAGTCGATTCATCAGTTGGCTGTCTTTCAGTAGATTCATCAGTTGGCTGTCTTTCAGTAGATTCATCTTGAGAAAGTCTGAAGAAAAATAAGCAATATTCATGAGTAAATTAAAAAAAAAAAAATTGAACAATCTCGGGTAGACATTTTCATGGTTTGTGTGTGTGTGTGAGTGCGCGCGCGCACGCGCGTGTAAAATTATTATTTATTTCTGAATCCAGAAACACACAGCTTGTTATCTATAACTCCATTTTTTAATTCAGACTTGAATCTGATCGCCTACACAACTAATATATACATGTATCTGTCTCCGTTCCTCAGATTAACCCTGTATTGTCCAAGAAGCGGACTGTATTATTGCATGGACTAAAACTCATCTGACCAGTGTTGAAATTCATCCTCCGTACGCTAAGAACTGTTATTGATGGTCAAAAAATATGCGGTGGTCTACCATGTGTAACACATTTGAACTGAGAATCTTAATCAGTTCACAGTGTTTCTAAATGCCTTTTTTTTAAAAAATAGATACTTCAATTTTATCGGTGTTTCGCAACGTATCATGACATTTGCCTTCTTCTCTCTCTCTCTCAATCTCTCTGTTTGTATCTTTCTTGCTCTGTTGTTCGTCTTTTTTTCTGTTTGTTCATCCGTCCATTCGTCAGTCTGTCTATCTACATGCCTGTGTGTCTGGCTGCCTTTCTTTGTCTGTCTGTAGGTCTGTCTGTTTGTCTGTCTCTGTCTGTTTGTCTGTCTCTGTCTGTCTGTCTGTCTGTCTGTCTGAATTTCTCTCTCTCTCTTTCTGTCCTTTCAAAGCCGTGCTACTTTATCTTCGTTTCTTGCTCGAACTATGTAGATCTAATAACATCATGAACTTTACAATTACACATGCGAAACAAGTAGGGAAAAAGAATAAACTTGTTTACAATGAATCCATATACAGTAACAGATTTTCGAATCCAATTAGTTCTTTCATCTTTAACAACAACAACAACAACAACAACAACAACAACAACAACAACAACAACAACAACAACAACAACAACAAC